>OMLI01050606.1:0-22210 GCA_900302605.1 Rondeletia loricata
TTTATTTTAAAACTCCGTCTTTGCTGTGTCGTGTGAACTGGCAAAAACGCAATTCTTGTGAAAACAGTGAAGACACGGCCCCACGTGGGGCATGCATATAGAACAACAACAATGGCGGCCAACCAACCTGTGTTTGTGTTGCAGAGTCTGCTGTTTATTAAAGCTACTCCAGCAAAGTGTAGATTTGAGAATAAAAACAGCAATTCAAATCCTCTCCAAATGTGTTTAATAGCTTGTTTCAAGTCCAGCCCATTCAATCCCTCTTTCTCCGCGGTTTAGAATGGAGCTAGGTTTAACTTTGACCTCATGTGCGGCACAAGCAGAAGGGAGGGGGGATTTCTCCTCTCTATTGACTTGCAGACTCAAGGACGGAGCCACCCGCTGGCCTGGCATGCATACTACAGCGATTTCAGTCAGATATATCTGCAGTCTGTACGCGGAAAAGTCGCCGATCGTCTTCACAAGGTGTGAAAACACACACATGAAACTTTACCGTTTTTGAAACTCCGTTGTCGTGTAAAGCAGGCCTTAGTTAGGTACTTAGCAGATAACAGTACATCCGCAACAGAGGATTAAGCCCACTTACAACAAAGAAGCCCAACAAACAACCGAATGTTGTAAAATGACGCAGCTTCCCTTATCAGGAAACCAGGGAACTTGAAAATGGTTTGGAACAAAACTCTTCACACGTTAAAGGCCAAGCCCTCAATCTCCTCCAGGGGAGTTGGGACCAGCCCAGAAGAAGACCCCCCTCTTTTATTGACGAGTTTTTTCCTAATGGTGGCCTTCATTCCTAGCAGTCCTGCTTTATGGTCTCAACGGAGGAGTTTCCTCCCAGACTGCTACCAGCAGGGTTAGATCACTGGCTGCCATGGAGATTTTTTTTTACAGCAGGCAAAGCAGGTTTGGAAGTTTGGACTCTCTCACCCCAAATGTGTCACTGACCCGCTTCAAACTACATACTCAGCAGAAATCTTGTAACGCTTATTAAAAGTTTTAAGGCCCCAGCTCACCTGTTATCAGCATATACTGTGGAAAATAGTATGTTTTCCTCTAATTAGGCATGTGCTGTGTACCCCCATAACTGGCAAAAAGAATTCCACACTGCATGGTTTTTCTGAATAGGAAATATTCTCTTTTTCACTTCCCCAACCTGGGACTTAGATGTAGTACATTCCAGTATAATGGCACATTGGACATGGAAACAGTTGAGACAGAGGGAATGCTAGTGACTCCCTTTTGGAAAAATCATCATTCTCCCTCATGATTTACTATCAACAGCTCTCTGTAACTCTTCAACTCCTGTCCGATCAGCCATACTACAGCTCAGTTTTCTCTCACAGTTGCTTTCACTTCTCAGTTTCACACAAAATCGAAGCAGTCCTTTTCAAAAAACCTCTTTTTGCATCTGTGTTTTCAAGGTATGGGCCCAGTGCATATGAATGAGGTGGAGTGCTCTGGATTTGAGAAGTCCATCACAGAGTGTTTCTTCAACAAGGAGTCTCTTGGTTGCAGCCATGAGGAGGATGCAGCCGTCAGGTGTAACGTCCCTGCTATGGGCTTCCAGGAGAGAGTGAGTTTCAGCTTCGCTTAAAAACTTAAAGCACTACAACATGTTCAGCGTGTTCAAGAAATACAATATTTTCCTTCCATGTTTTCATGGCCAAGAATAATAACATACACATTCTGTAAATTGAATATATTTGATAAGGTGAATAGTTTTTTACAACGCACGTCTGCATACCTAGACACTTACAGTACAGTACATATGTATGCCTTCTGCAGATCTGATAATGCGAGCACATTTTCCACCTCATGTATAGAAGCTGTAAATGTACATATTTGGCTTGTTCATATTCCCATATTCTGTCTCATTTGCCTATATCTCAATATTTTAGCTATTTCTCACTGATTTCATACTGCATATATTTTATTTTTAGTAGATTTCCATATTGTACATATTTTCATTTTTGACTGCTGTTATTTTCACATCACATCCTCATAATGCTGCAATTCATATTCTTTTGTTCATACCTTTCATTCATACATTTCCACTTAAATTATTCTTGAAACATTGGACTTGTTGGTTGCATTATATTTAATACACCCCATTTGCTATATTCTTAGATATATTATATTTTTCTTTGCTGTTGGTTGCATTATATTTAATACACCCCATTTGCTATATTCTTAGATATATTCTATTTTTCTTTGCTGTATCCTATTACTATTTGCTGCCACCCAATTTCCCCACAAGGATCATCAATGTTGCGTCCTATCTTATCGTAAATGTCATCTGAATAAGGTGCATTGTTGTTTTCCTATGTTTAAGTCCATGTCTGTTGTGTTTATGTGCACATAGCTGCGTCTGAGTGGGGGTCGTAATCCCTACGAGGGCCGCGTGGAGGTGCTGGCGGAGAGAAATGGTTCTCTTGTGTGGGGGACAGTGTGCAGCGACGGCTGGGGAACCATGGAGGCCATGGTGGTCTGCAGACAACTGGGCCTGGGCTTCGCCAGCAATGCCTTCCAGGTACGAGACACGGCAGCACCACCCACTCCTGCTCAGCAGGGGGCAGCCTGGTGTTTGGAGGAAACACCATTTACATTCATATTTTTAGGCATTTAGCTGATGCTCTTCTCCAGAGTGACTTACAATGAGTGCAACAGTAGAATAAGCTTCAATTCCTATGTCGCCAAAAATTACAAGCAACTAAAAATAAGGAGATCAAGACCTTAGTGGCCTTACAATATCCCTGTGACCATAGAACGATCATGCAAGAACGAGAGCTGGGACAAGAAATAACTTAAGAGCTAAGGAGAGAGATAGACTGGATTGTTTTTGAGTTGGAGATTATTTTTCATTCTCCAACGGAACAAGGAGAGTTACCCTGCTGTTCTGACTGAACTGGGAAGGTCATTCCACCACTGGGGAGCCAGGAGGGAGAAGACAGCGAAGCGAGAGCCATCCCATATCCTGACCCGTATCCAGAAGGTTACCGGTTTGATGCCGGCATCAGCCAACCCCGTCGAAATACCCTTGAGCAAGCCACTGAAACCCTAACTCCTCTAAGTTCCTAATTACACTGTGTGTGGTATAACTATTTAAGCGCTCTAAAAAATAATCCTGCCACCTCCATTTCTTACGAGTCCTCTCCTGCTTTGATCCAGCAAGGTCTATCATTGTATTCATGTGGATTCAGCGAGGATTTCGTTTGCAGCTACCCGCTCTAAGTGGCTTCTCCCTTCTCCTGTTTTTCTCATTCTTTGATGTCAGCTGGAATCAGTTCCATCTTTATTCTTGGCCGAGTTCACCTTTTGAATCGTGGGGAGAACGAACATGCGTTTCCCTTGGGTGTCCATATGTAAATGCACATATGAAACTTCTGTCTCACTGCCATCCATTCATGATTGCCATATTGTTGTTATGCGGCTCCACTGTGAACAAAGTTAGCCTTTATGTGATTAAATGAGCCACTTCTACCTCAGTTGATGTCTCTACCAGCTGATGATGTAACACAACCTGAAGCACCAACCCAAGGGAGGGATATCGTGGAGCTCTCTTGGGGGGGTCAACAGATCAGGATGGAATGAATGAGGCATTTCCAAAGCTATGCGTCTAAACTGCTAGTCTCCTATGGGCATAAATGACTCGATGTCAATTAGTTGCCTGCTGTAATTAGCAGCCAGTGCACTGGGATCTTTGGTGCGGGTTATGGTCTCCTCCAAGGGGGTGGAGGGCATGTTTCTAGGTTCCTTCATGTTTTATTGACACACCACCAACGTCACATAGCCTGCAGCGCTGCACTGAGTCAAAAGCAGACATTTACTTGAACCTTTAAGTTGTGTTTGGCCACTTGGATACCAAATACTGCACTGTAACTTGTTGGCATTTTGTTTCCCAGCCTTGAGGTCAGGAAACCATGTGAGATCCCTTGAGAAATTACCATCCAGGCTATTTGAAATGGAAAACTGCAGCCAACAGCGTTTGGACTGCTACAGTCTCTGTAAAAACCACATTGCTTGCCTAAGAGTTGTCATTGATGAGCAAGTAATGAATGAAACATTGATTTTACTCTGTAAGCCTACTTAGAACATAAGTAGGCTGAATGTACAATTTCAGTATATTTTAAGTATTGGGGATCCAGGAATTTTCCAACCTCAATATTGGGTTAGCTGATCTGATTGTGATCCATAGATCCATACATGTAGATTTGATGCTGCTGCTGTTAGGAGGCTAGGAAAACCTCTTAAACCCCTCAGCCAGCAGTCCTGAATCTTTTTTATCTTTGAAAGTGAATCAGAATTACTTTATTCGCCAAGTACAATAAATGTACAGGAATCTGTCTTGGTGGCATTGGTGCAGATACTTATTGACAACTTATATAGTAGCACAGAGCATACTGACTTGGTATGATAAAGATTAGAGCGCTTGTTGTGTACCTTCTATTTGTTCAATTTCTTTACCTTGGAACAAATTGCCTTTCCCAAATAATAGATGGCAGGTTTCTGACCATTTAGCACTGCTGCCTTGTGTTTCTATGTGTGTGCCGTTGCTCGGAGTAACAAACACCCATCTGGTGTTAAGGACTGTTACCTCTGTTAACGGTTTACACCTGTAAAACATTAAGATAAAGGGCCCCTCTCCTCCAACAGGGAAGAATTGGGCGTTTCAAACAGTGCAGCATGATGACAGTAATAGTAGGGGGCCTGCATACTAACGGCTTTTGAAAGTGTTTGCAGAGCCGTGGAATGAAGACTAGAGCTTTATGAGTGGAAATAGTAAAATAATGATTTTTGTATGATTATAGGATGTCAAGTTTACCTCAAGGCAGGGAAGAGAAGTGCTGTCTATTGTAATAGGAGTGCCTTTTAATTATGAAATGAATCAACATGAAATTTGGCATTTATTATTATAAAACGTTTTCTGCCAGGCTCATTTCTTTACCCAGCAGTCCCATTATACATGAATATTTTAGGGACACAGGAACATTGTTACTGCTATTGTGTGGGCAGTGTTGTTTTGATCCTTGCAGCTCAGCCCTTACTATTGTCTGCTTGTTATGTTGGCTGTTTAGGAATTTAAGCTTATTCTAAGGTTGCACTCACTCGCTCTGGGTAAGAAATGTATACCAGCTCAATACCTACAATGTAAAATGTTAATGTTATATTCAGTGCATTAAGGTAATGTGTGCAAACACATACAATTCCTTCAAATAGAAGAAAATAATCTCGACAACGTTTCTAATAGCCTGTTTGACATGGCTGGTTCAAATATGGATTTTCAACACCACATCCTCACGTCTGTCACATCCACAGTGCTGTATGGACAGGGTTACCCTCTAGTGGTCAGTGTGGCAAATCACCTTTCTTTACAAGAATTCATGGTATTCCTTAGACAGTTCCCACATTGCTGTGTATCGTCACAGTAAAATATTCATTGGGGAACAGGGTGGGAAAATACCACCAGCAAAATGCTTGAAGGTTTCTGCTGTGGCTGCTAAGTTTGTCTTCACTACCAGCCAGGTTTGGAAGGTAATCCTTCGTCATTTGGAGATCGTATTGTATTCGGAAAATGTACTTGGTTTGTAAAATAGTGACAGTGACTGGTGGATTTTGGAATGTACCAACCACTGTAGGGCTCGACCGATATGGGTTTTTGAAGGCTGATACAGATACTGATGAAGATAGTCTTTGGATGAAAGCCACCGATAGCTGATATTTTGTGCCAATATTCTATATCTTTAAATTCAAAAATGTTCATGCCCAAACAACGACAACAACAAGGATTCAGTGTTTTCTCCAGAATGTTATTCTTATCAGGGTGGAAGAGCCTCTGAAACAGCATTTAGACTCTCCATTGAAACCCAGGATAATATTAATACTAATAAAACATATTCATTCATACTTGTGTGAAAGCTGATCAAAATGTTGCATTAGCATCAGTGTAGTGTTGCTCAATTATACAATAATTATGTAATCAAACTGCATCATATCCATCATGGAGGTGGATGACTGACTGGACCATATGTGATTTGTAATGAAAGGCCAATGTCAGGCTGGTCTATCGGCAAACTGATATATTGCTCTAAACCTAATGTCAACTCCTTTAAACCATAGGTCATGTTTTCTCAACAGGAGACGTGGTATTGGCCTGGGGAGTTGAGTGCAGATGCTGTGGTGATGAGTGGGGTTCGCTGCTCCGGTACTGAGATGTCGCTGTCCCACTGCCTGCACCATGGAGCCCACCTCAGCTGTGCTAAAGGAGGGGGACGCAATGCTGCCGGAGTCTCCTGTTCAGAGAGTAAGACACGAAAACTCATATTATAAAAGCTGCACTAGGCAACGCTGCATGTTGGCAGTGAGAGGTAATCATACCAGGGCTCTGCAGTTTTAAAAGGAAACTGCTAAGTTATTTTGGCATGCTCCAAAGCTACCTTGCCAATGTGAGAACCATTTCCTCATATTTCTAAATTTGCTATGTCTCCATCTCCATCTCTCTGGTCTCTCCCTGGTCCTCCAGCGGCTCCTGACCTGGTATTGAACCCTCAGGCGGTGGAGCAGACCACCTACATGGAGGACAGGCCGATGTTCATGCTGCAGTGCGCCCATGAGGAGGACTGTCTGTCCTCCACCTCCAGCCAAGCCCCGGCCAACTCCTACCGCCGCCTGCTGCGCTTCTCCTCCCAGATCCACAACAACGGCCAGTCCGACTTCCGCCCTAAAGCTGGCCGCCACTCTTGGGTGTGGCATGACTGTCACAGGTCGGTCACACAATTTATCATTTATATGTCCTTAGGTTTTATCCCAGATGTCATCATATGACCGTTCCAAAGAATATGATTAATAAAAACATGAAAATGATGGCTACCGTACTCATTGGGTGGACACTAGGGTTGAACCAACATATCCATTTGTCGATATAATGGGCTGATATTGGCCTTTTATAAAAAATCTGATATCGGCCAGTCAGTGTTGCCCACCTCCAATATTCTGGAGGTCCCTGATTTTTTTCTCAACAGCTTCAGGGGTGTCAGTCTGTAAAACCTGCAATGAAACCTGCCTCACCCTGCTGCCTTAAGGTGCTGCTAACACACCTAAAATAATTTCATTAGTCTGGATTTCAAGAGAGTTTTAGTGTCCCATGATGGTCTAAATTATGTTTCTGAGGCTTTTCCACCCTGACAAGAATGAAACTCTGGGGGAAACATGTTTAGCATGAAAATTGTCAAATTTAAAGATATTGAATAATCTTTGTGTAAAAACTTTTATGTACAAGGCCCATAGTCTCTCTATAAGATTGAATGTGTCAGTTGTTGAGTTTGAACTTGAGTTCACTTTGTTATTTGGTCATTTCACCACATAATACAAAATAAAAAAAGATATTTTAATGACTTGGGGAAAAATCTACTTGAATGAGACCTGATTCAGGAAAAAGATGCCCCATGATTTTTCTGGAGAAATTTTTCCATTCCATACGTTCTGCTGCCCTGTAATCGACCATGTGCTGTAAGCTAGAGCTGAAAAAAGTCCCAGATTTTTGTGGTTCGTGTGTTTTGTTTACATGGTGACCAGCTCTCCACACATCAAACCTTTGGCACCTTCTCATGATTGGCAGAACCTGACAGGGTATACTAAGGCCCAAATCAAACCATCTCCAAGAATGTTGTGGGATTTACACACATAGCATTGCAAAACAATTTGCGGTCAAAATCTTTTTGGACTTTTGAATATGTCTGGTGCATTTCAACAGAGACTTTAGCTGCAGTATACAAGAAAATACTACCCTTGATGGCGACATGTACTTATGTGCTATAATGTTTTAGCTCGGTTTGTAAACATAATTTGTATTTTCTGTCTGTCTGCAGGCATTATCATAGCATGGAGGTGTTTACCCACTATGACCTGTTCAGCCTCAATGGCACCAAGGTGGCAGAAGGACACAAAGCAAGTTTTTGCCTGGAGGACTCAGAGTGCGACGAGGGTGAGACCCAATATCTAGGATTCCTTCAGTTTCAAGAAAATGTCATGCTAAAAACCCTGTATCTTCCAAAAGTCTACTTTACAGGAATTTGGAGGGGAAAAAACTGCCTGATTTTCACATGGACGTGGACACGATCATGCACGTTTAAAATGTTATCATCGGTTCTGATGGGCCATATAGGGTCATGAAACTAACCCTACCTGTAAAGGACCATGTAAAGGTTTGGAGTTTCCTGATGATTCGGTGATTGTCAGCCTCCTGCAGGACCATGAGGTGGGCCATGGTCCTGCCTTGGACAATTTCATCAAATGGTGTGATGACTCTTACTTGCAACTAACTCAATGTCTCTAAGACAAAAGAGATGCTTATCGACTTTCGCCGAAACCCTCCTGTCACGGCACCATCTTTTGTCAATGGCATAGCTGTGGAGACAGTAAGCCAATATAAGTACTTTGGCACCATCCTGGATGACAAAATGACTTTTGATGCCAACACTGACTCCATCTGCAAAAAGGCCAATCAGAGACTGTTTTTTTTTGGAGAAAGTTGAGGGGTTTTAACGTTGACAGATCGCTCTTGAAAATGTTTTATTCATCTTTTATAGAGTCAATTTTAACTTTTGCAATCATTTGTTGGTTTGGTAACCTCAGCATGGTTAACAAAAATAGGCTGGGAAAGATTGTTAAACTTTGCCAAAAGACCATTGGCACTAACTTGAATGATCTTGGCCATGTTTATCAAGTTAGAGCCACTCAGAGGGCAAAGGCCATTCTCAACACCCTCTTCATGCAGAGTTTCGACTCCTGCCATCAGGGAGAAGGTATACTTTCCCTAGGCCTAGATGCTATTGCACACACACTTTAAGAAAGGATTGATGGACTCTTAGTGCTTTATAGCTCATTGCAACCTTATTATGATGACATCTACTGTATGTTATATGTATTTATGTCTTTTATTTATCTATTTTATGATGTGTATTGGTTGTGTTTACTACTGTTTGCAAACCAAATTGCCCCTCGGGGACAATAAAGACTATCCAATCCAATCCAACCATCAATTCAAGTCAAAAATAACAAACAATATACGACTGGTTATGCAAGTCTGTCTCATCTTATTTTCTGTTTCGTGGTGTGTTTTTTTGCAGGTATTGAGAAGAAATACGAATGTGCCAACTTTGGAGAGCAGGGCATCACTGTGGGCTGCTGGGATACCTACAGGCATGACATCGACTGCCAGTGGATCGATATCACTGACATCAAACCTGGGGATTACATTTTCCAGGTGATACTTCCCTTGCCATGTTGTCTGTCCTCTGTAATTGAAGAGTAAGATATCCAATATTTGAAAATCTGTCAACTACTCCTGCAAAATCCATGCTGGCATGGAAGTAAAACGCTGATATACTAAGTTATTAGCTGCACTGAGGCCTTTGCTTACAAAACAGTGACATTTGTGAACATGCAACCATCTGTACTCTTCATTTATGTCTTATTCTTGGGTAGTTTGATATGTATTCCTCTCTCTATATTCACTATATGTTGTTGAATAATCCTCCATGTCTTCTCTCTCACAGGTTATAATTAATCCAAACTATGAAGTGCCAGAGTCGGACTACACCAATAACATCATGAAATGCAGATGTCGATACGACGGCCATCGTGTATGGATGTACAGCTGCCATAATGGTAAGACGTCACAATTATTCGGAGGACTCAGGAATATTTGTATCTATTGTCCTTTACTTTTGTTCCCTGTAATGTTGGCGCTCTAGGAATTGAAGCTTATTCTGCTGTTGCATTCGTTGCAAGTTGCTCTAACATGTCAATTTAAAATGTAAAGATAACAGCTTACCATTGACAGAATTACATGGAATCACACAGAATTATACATCTCATTAATAAGCCATATGTACTTGAATTTAGTTAGTCTGGTAGCACTTTCTATGACTATAGATCATTATAAGGTCACTTATAATGAATTATAATGCATTCATAATGTTTATGATCAAGATTGTAAGCACACATAAGGTTACTGATGCATTTTATCAGCCCACTCATAAACCATTATAGATATAACTTTAAATGACTTGTAAGTACAAGCATCTTATGAATGTTATGTCAGATAACCTTTAAATCTCAATTGGGACAAGCTCTGATAGACTAGTTATAAACATTAATGAGATGCTTGTACTTATAATTCATTATAAGTTAAATCTATAATGTTTTTTGAGAGCTCATATGAGGCAGTACGGTCCATTTTGTTGATTTCAAGTCAAATTAACTGGCGACACCTTGCGTCAAAAAGGTCTTTTTTTTTTTTGGTGGAAGCATGTAAATTACTTTAGCTTGATTATTGATTAATGAGCTTCTTGATTTAAAAGTCCTTTTAAATAGCCATGAAATAAGCAGCTTGGCTTTGGGGTCTTGAATCACCCTGCTGGGGCTTACTTTTCAATAATGACTGGCTCGCTGTACCTTGTCCCTTACTTGTGAGTGCCATTATAATGCACTATAGATAGTCATAGTGTTATCATCTTCAGTTGTGCCCTGCCATTATGGGCTTATAAGACACAGTATCATGTTTTCTTCGTACCCTGTGTCAGTATTATGTACTGTGTTACTATGCAAATTGTCTATTCAAGATTCAAAACTTTATTGATTCAAAACTTTATTGTCCATTAATGCAGGCAATAATGGAAATTTTTCTTTCGCTGGTGCATAGCTCACGTAGATACAATACAGCACATATAAGAACATAAAATGCACATAAAAAGACAACACAGTACATGTAGTAAAAACATGCACCAAGGCAAATTCCCTACATTTATTGTACTTGGCAATGAAAGCGATTCTGATTATTGGCGTTGCACATTGATACATAAAACTCAGGATTCACATCAGACGTCAAACTAGGACAAAGTGCGTATGTGGTCTGAAGTTTCTTTCAAGTAGCTAACTCTCCCTCCACTCCTGGTCTCCTAGGTGGCTCATTAAGCACTGAATCAGAGCAGACTTTCCCTGGCCTCCTCAACAACCAGGTGACCCACAGGTAAAAGTGAAAGAGAGGAGAGGAGCCGACCGGTCATTCCCCACGGAGAGTCTGTCTGTCTGAAGCTCACCAACCACTACACATCTCCAGCTGTGGTGGATTTCCACTGCCGGCCTTGCCCGGTGTCAAGCCCCCTTTTATGTTCCCCCATCCACGAGGCAGCAGCTTTCTTTGAATGAAGCCCCCCATTCCTCACCCCCCTTTTTCCCCAGCAGAAAGAGTATTTGATGTATCGACGTGTCATCATGAGTTTCCTCCCTCCCAAACAGAGGCAGCTACAGCCTTACCAACCCTACCAACCTCCCTGGTTAAGATTAAGAGAACGGCCAAGCTCCCTGTGTCCCCTCTGACTTATAGACCTTTTTTTTGGAATAAGTGATTAAAAAAATCTGCTGGGAAATGGCAGGTATATTTCAGCAGGTACAGCATCGGGGGAATGTCATCATGAGTGTGTCTTCTTTGAAGTGCAGCCCTTTAAGGGAACTCTGCTGCAGTTTCTTTTTTTTCTTTTTATAATACGACTTTGTTCAAAGCTCACCCTGGAGAGTTTGGATGTCAGCGGATTGCCTGAGGATTGCAAGGTAGGAAGGCAATGGTCTGTGTATGGAAATAATTGGACATACCCCAAGCCGTATTCTTCCATATGCATTAGTTTCAATAGTTTCATAAGTGCCTTTTACATGCTGAGGTCCAGATTCACTGAGATTGTGTTGCGATGGCAGTCTGAGCATTTTTCTGCACCTCAGTTGCTTGAGCTAGGAGTGCAGAGTTTTCATCTTATTCACTAAGTAATTTATGCAAATCAAGTTGTGGCACAGACAAGCCCTCATAAAGAGCACTGCACAAGCAAATAGCCCCCTTCATCTCCAATTGCAAGTGCAAATTGCTTCAGCTGTAAGACTAGTCCACCAAGGCTGAAACTTTACATGTAAAAGTGCCCTAAAGCTCCTGGGTGAGCTAAAGTCCCTTCATATCTAGGAACTACACAGAAAAGAAGTCTTTATGCCACCTTTCAAAGGAGCTTATATGTGCTACAGTAATTTGGGTTGAGTTGATGTTGCGAGGTGTTAGTAAATTGGGTGCAATCTTAATTTGCATTGCTTGTCTACAAAGAAATATGATGTGGGCAAAATAATGAGATTTACATATAATTTACATATGCATGACCATGACAGGCACGAAAAGGCTTTATCATCTGACCAGCGCTGTTAGGCAGCTTTCCACTCACTGTGCACTGTTAGTGAATAGCATGACGTTCTGATTTGGTCACCTTTAGTGAATCTGGGCCTGAATACTTTATTCAAGATGAGTGAAGATCAATATTTAACTCCCAGATGTTGTCTTTATTGTTCTGATACGTTCAAACGTGTTTTCTATTTATGATGTGTAGCATGTTTTGTTTAGAAGCTAATATGTGACCTAATTTAGCTTTTCTCCCAAGTTAAATGCCTTTAGAAAATGCCCACATTCTTAGCTAGTACATTCAAGTCATTACGGCTACCATCACTAGTCTTTGATTTTGTAGGTAATAATTTCAATTAGTACAGCATTTTTTGTTATTTTTGGCATCGCCCATGAAACTAGTCCCTGATAATCTGCTATGAAACTAGTCCCTGATAATCTGCTATGAAACTAGTCCCTGATAATCTGCTATGAAACTAGTCCCTGATAATCTGCTATGAAACTAGTTCATATGCTGCAAGGGAACAGAAGAGCTGATTTTCATCCCGTTGTGGCACAGATACGATCTTCTCATGACTGAGAAAGCACATGGAATATGATTCCTCCCTGTTTTCCCCCACAATGCATTAAGCTACATTTCTTCCTTTCTCACCATTTCCAACAAACAAACACATTAGTAACTTATTGTCATAACAGTCAGGGATTTACTTTTGTACAATAATATGTGTGAATCCTATTCTATTGTACTTTTTATAATGGTGCTATCAAACTGATCCTCTGTTTTCTGAGGGTACAGTACATGTTGATCAGCTGAACGGCTACGTTATGTATACTAACAGTATACTTGAATCGAGTGTAAGAAAACTATGTGCTTTGTGTGTTAACTATAATAAAGGTCTGAGTTATGAAGCAACCAAATATTTGCTGTTGTATGAACTTCATAATAGATTTTAAAATATGTTTTTTTATTTATCTGAGGAAGGATTTTTCTGTGCATGTGTGCTTTTTTTCCAGCATCACCCTGCTTCACGTACAGTTCCCATTACAGTTCCACACATTCACATTAGGGAGCTGCCCAGTACAACCAGTCTTCTATTGTTTGCCACTGAGCAGCTCCACTGGGGCTGTTGGGAGTGCCTTGCTCAAAGGCATCACATTGTTAGTTGTTGATTTTCCCAGCCGGTCCAAATGGGATTCAAACTGGCAACCCTGCAGTCACAAGTAGAGTTAGACCGAAATGGGGTTTTGAAAGCCAATGATTGAAGCGGTCAATAGCTGATATTTTGTGCCGATATTCAATATCTTGCAATTTGGCCATATCCGTGCCAAAAAGTATTCCGTGTTTCCCCAAGAATTTTAGTCTTGTCAGGGTGGAAAACCCACGAAACAACATTTAGAACATCATGGGACACTAAATCTCTAAATGACTTTAGGGTTAGCATCTCTTTAAGCCAGTGACTTCCCACACCTTTTCAATGGGAGGAAAACAGATGGGTGATTCGTTTTGCAGCGTGGCACAATTAAGACAAAATATTTTGAACAATTAAGTGAATTGATCAAATTTGCTAAGAAAATCAAATTTCATGTCAGGTTTTAATAGACTGTTTTCTGTAGCTGTGATCAGGGAGGAGCCTCCGTCATCTCCATGACATGACTGGCCGATATTGGTATTTAATAAAAGGCCAATATCGACAACCCTTCTAGAGACTAGTAGGAGACGGGTCTGCTGTACACACACACACACACACACACACACACACACACACACACACACACACACACACACACACACACACACACACACACACACACACACACACACACACACACACACACAATTAGATTTTCTGTGGCACATATCTGCAGCTGGATCCTGAGATGGTGCAGGATTTCCCTCCTGTGGCCAGAAACACACATTACAGTTTCATTTTCTCTGGAAAAATCCTGTAGAAGAAGAACAGGGTTACAGTTAGCTTTTACTTGCAAGCCTACTTCACCAAAACAATGGGAGTGGTATTTCACCATTGCACCACTGGCAGAGAGGAGGGATGTTTACAGTAAAGTCCAATTATATTTATTTATGCCAGAGTACATCCAATAGACCATAAAGCCGATGAATTACAGTTGTCATAAATACAGTAATTTAGAATTGAGGCAGTAAGCTACCCCAAATCTTTGTGCGGTCTTTAAATGATGGCTGTTTCTCTGTGGGAGAAGACTAGCTGTGGATGTTGGAGTGAAGCCAGACTTTCTGTTTGGGCAATCTGTTGTGCTACAGCGTAAACTGAGCTGAATTACTCAGGAGGAGGACCCATTAGGTGATTCTTCCCAACACTGCTGTTTCCGAGAAAGCCGTGAAGCCTGTCAGGTGTAGACAGATCTAGTGTCTCCTGTAAAGGCTGCGTTTACACAGGAACAGAAGATCTGATGTTTAACCCGTTGGGGCACATATCAGATCTCCTCATGCCTATAGAAACATGGAGAAACCACATGCAATCTGTATCAATGTAGCCATAGATGCATATTTACTTAGTTACTTTTTCATGTCAAGGATCCCCAATTAAATACACATTAGGCCACAGACACCCATTTGATAAGAATTTCTCCCTGCTGTTACTCTAAATTATTTTGTACCGAATTGCATTGCCTAATTGTCAGGTAACAGTGAGAGAATAAAACGTATTATTAATATTAGGGATTGATCTGTAGAGGTTTTTCAAGACCAATACCGATTCTGATATTCTTGGATTTAAATTTGACCTTTTTCATACCTTTTTCTCTTTCCTGCCCCTGGAAGAAAAGCAACAGGTTATATTGTCTCAGCTCCCCCTCGGGTCTGCTTGGGAATGTTTCTGTACTGCATTTCCACAGGAACAGAAGTTCTGATTTTGATCCTTCTGTGGCACAGAAGAAACCACATCAGAAATCTGATTGCTCCCAGTTCAGACAGCCATCAGAAGATCAGATTTCTGCAGAAAATCCCAGAAAGAGCTGTGCTACTCTATTCCAGGTTCAAGTTACAAGAGGTTCTTTGGGTGTGTAGGTCAACTGAAAACAAAGGCACTAAAGAGATGAAACTCACTCAATATTTGAAAGTAGAAAAGCCTCATGAAAAAGGAAATGCAATAATGCCAAGAAAAATATACTATAAAGGTGCTACCTGTAGCATTTTGACATCAACATATCATTACCACATTACTTTTGAGAAATTAGTATAATTACCGTAAATAAACAAGACCATAATTGAGAAGATTGGCAGCCTCTACCGGCCTCTACACTGCATTTTACTGTGTGTGCCACCGGGTCAGATTTGGATTTGCTTTACGGCACAAAACAGGAAGAGGGCGCTGTTCTTCCAGAGCAAACAGAGCTAAAGCTTTCAGAGATTATGGCAATGGCAGATGGTGGAAGGAGTGAAAGGCCAACATGTTTATGCTCTTCAGTAAAGACAAAGGGAAAACCTTTGGCTGAATATAAATATTTCCCATAAACGGGGTTTATGGGAAATGTGGTCTTAATTTGGAGAAACACTAGCACCAACAATGCCACTGGCGTGAGATTTTTTAAAAAGTACTTCCAGAAAGGACAGTGCTATGGCACTTAATCATTCAATTAGTATATTTTTCTTGGTCTCAGCATTCTTGCATTCTTTCTCATGAGGCTTTTCCACACTCAAACATTGGAGTGTGATTTGCATCTCTTTAGGATCAGGGCCTGTAGTTACAAAGCCTCTCAAAGTATGTGTACTGATCTGAAACCACTGATCACTTCACATTCAGTATGATCTTGAAGGATAAACTGACCCTAGATCAGCACTCCTACTCCGAGATGCTTCATACCGGTAACTACCAGCCCAGATCTTAATGAAAACCAGGTCTCCTCTTCTCTGTAAATGCAGGTTGTGTCCTACTTCCATAGGCGTACCACCCTCGCCCTTCCCTTCCCTCAGCACCTTGAATAATGTGATGTATGTAAATGCATGTACATGTAATGTAATGCAACTTTACTGATCCCTGTAGGGAAATCCTCTTTTCTCTCATCCAACTCCACAGGGAGGTCAGAGGTCAGGGTCAGCTACAGCCCAGCACCCCTGGAGCTGGTAGGTATTCTTGTGTCTTGCTCAAGGACACTTCAGCAGGGTGGATGCTTGCTGACCCAGCAGCTTAAACCTGTATTCATACAGTTGAGGGAGGGTTGTAAGTTGTGAGAAATACTGCTACTTTGGTAGATTTAGGAAAGCTTCTCCTGCTCTATAACTCTTACGGACAACAGAAAATACCGCCCTTGAAACCGAACCAACTTGAGGGGAAGTCCTGGAGTCCGTCCAGCTCTTGGTTCTAACTTTTCATCTCTAAATCATAGTGAATAAGTACTGAGGACATTCTGTGTTTGTGGCTCTGCTCTAGGTGCGTGTGTGTGTGTGTGTGTGTGTGTGTGTGTGTGTGTGTGTGTGTGTGTGTGTGTAAAATCTGAAATTTACATTAACTCTGAAAACCAACATAAAAACTGCAAGCAAAGAAAACCAGAGGCCGCCACAGTGTAAAAGATGTACACATTCTCTTTATTACCATAGTTTTTAGATTAAGAAAACCGTTTGCATTTGAACAAAAAAAATAAGAATTTATAAAAACAGAGAAAAGTTCCAACAATTTATCAAACTCAACAGAAATAGTTCCAGCTAAATAAAAAAATGGTACTGTAAAAATCAATGACAAAATTATATTTACATAATTAAAAAATCTGGATGTTTTATATATGGCATTCAACTAGCCAAGAAAGTTATACCTCCACATATTTGTAATTTCATTTTTAAAGAATGTTTCAAATGAACTTTTGTCACACCACATTCACAAGATGTCTGAGATGGTTCAAGCCAAATATTATCAGCCATACTTACTATGTTGAACCTTTTGTACGGTTTCAATAACATAAGCTGAGGTTCTCTCAGTTAGGTGCTTAACAATACAGTCAGTCCAGAGTCGTCATATGGAATCGTCAGCTTAGGTTTTTGTTGTTTGCTAGCAATAACTGAACAAAGCCAAGATACAATGAACATGATCCCACTCTTAGACTTAACAAAGGCAATATTCAAAGCCATTACAGGCACTGTCAACTAACAAGAGCACTTTTTATACTTCAGTCAAAGGCAATCTCACAAGTTTAATATATGCTTATCAGACATGAGTCAATGCATGGCAAAAATCAACAGTAGTCACCACATACTATGAATAGCACAGTAAAAAAAAAAAAATAACATGATTTGAGCTCATTATTAACATAACATTCAAAATACAGAGCAAGCAAAAGTTGGGCCATTTGGGTTTCTGAAAAAGCAAAAGAACAATCTCTGTACAGGCCAAAAGTAATAGACTTAAGTTAATACACACAGAGGAAATACATACATTAAGATAACAATTTGAAACGGTTTGACTGGAATGCCTGGGGAGCAAATCAGGTCTCAGCCTGACAAAGTAAGTTTAGTCTGTTAATTACAAGGTCAAACCCTACAAAGGATACATGCATTAAGCGATAAACTCTCTTGCAAGCACCCTTGCAACAATGCATGAAAACTAATAAAGCAAACCAAAGTCAAACCACAGCACATGGAACAAATCCCACAAATCAATGACCATTTTCCATTTGCAGTTCAAATTATATTGCGAGTTCGTCCAAGACTATTAATTAGTGCATGGGTGTGGGTGAGTTCCATGTTCCTTGGAAAATCCAAAAACATTAACATAAATTACCCTCTGTGTTTTCTTAATTGTTCAAACAAGAATGTCCAATGTTCATGGAAAAAAGAAAAATAGATAAGTTCAATCTCATAATTCACAATTTCACTAACAGTCCACAAGATTTTTACCCCAAAACAAACAAATGAAAATGACTCCCAGGTCTCCTCTTACTGGAGAGATTTGTGAATGTCAGTAAATTGTCAGTCAGTCGGTTAGTCAATCAGCATGTTCGTCACGTCATTTTTATAATCCTCCAACCCAATACGTAAATCCCCAGGCTGGTCCAGCCTCAGCTCGTACGCAGCACTGCAGCTCCAGCACTGAATTCCTGCAAGGAACTTTCAATATCCAACAGACGTTACTGCCATGGATAAAAAAATTGAATGGGCTGGAGTTATGGCGGATAAGTTGGCTGACAGAGTGGGGTGTGAGTGAAGGCGAACACAACGGGAAACAGCAGGACAGTGAGAATGTCTATGTGCGACTAAATCTTGGTCGTCACAAATTATACTATATATTGTACAAGTGTACATACATGAGTTAGTTTGTAGGGAAACTAACAGGGGAGATTGTAGAGACGCATTATTAAGGGTGCAGATCTTGCTGGTCCTCTGAGGGAGGTGGGCACCGGTGCTGGGCTGCTGCAGACCCTGTAGCTCCGCTCAGACCGGCATCTGCTAAGGAAACCGCAATATTAACTGGGATGCAACATGGCCTGAGTGACCATTTCATTATACTGTAGCCACAGTTTACCAATCACCTGATGCGTATGTGTATTGCAAAATCAGACAGACTGAATCTATAGGAGAGGAAATGCACAAAACAAAAATGTCTGCATTCACATAACTGTGATGAAGTTAGCTGTGCTTCTTGGGTCACACTTGTCCTATCACATGATATCTGTCTATACACATCATTGTATTATTATTATTGTATTATGTGGCTCAAAACATCAACGTAAAAGATACAGCTTCAACTCCATTTTCACCTCCCAGACCATCATTTACTCTCATAGTATGTTTTCCCCCAACACTGAGCATAAAACCTCTCCAACCCCATCGACAGTGATCTGATGGATGGCTCTTAAGAATCTAGTCGAATTTACAGGTGGATTTGCCAGGCTCTCTCAAGCCAGACCAAGTAGTGAGTTGGCATGGCCTACACAACTACTTCAACTAAGCTATCACTATCATGCATGCATTACAAAACACCAGCCAAGCTCAAGAAGATCAAGAAGAAACAGGTAGGGTGACATATTTCTATGAAAAATGTGTATTCATTATTTTGGCCAGGAAAGATTATTCTTGACAGCTAATTTCAGACACTGAAAAGAAACCAACAAAACAAATGAATACATTTCTGTATCCACCTTCTCCAACATCCCCCACCGACAAAATATTATCATATCTCTAGTCTAATTTACAGGTTTGTTGGTCTGCTGTGGCCAGGCGGAGAGTTGGCACGTGGAGCCAAACGGCGCCTTATAGGGGGTAGAAAGTCTTTTGGAAGAGACGCCAGGACGCCGACTTGGCGCCATCTGCCTCTAAATGACTTCTCAGCAGCCGTGAGCTCTGCGAAGCCAAGTCTGTTTTTCCTAGTGCTCTCTAGAGTTATCCCACTAGAGGCTGATCCATCACGCTGTTCAGCCCTTCACCTGGGAGACTCTGAACCCACCAGGCCTTCAGCACATGATGGGGGAGGAGAGCGGATGGGAGAGGAGGGTTCGATGGATATGGGGTTTTACTTGCTGATAGTTGCAAATAGCTGATATGCTGATTTGTCCCGACATTCAATATATTTATGGTTTTCTTGCCAAAAAAGTTAATTATCACAAGGATTCAGCGTTTCCTCATGGGCGATTGAATGGCAAATATCCAATTTCTACTAAAATGCCAATATCGGCCCAATGCATTGGCAAACTGATATATCAGTCTAAGCCTAGAGGAGAGTAAAGAGAAGAGGCGGTAGCAGGCTTACACACTGGGAAGGATGAACTGACTGTATGAGTGTGCAGACTCTGATCGCCGGCTGTGGTTTACCCTTCCTTTGACCATGGCAATGCTCCAACGCACTCCTCTCTCAACAGCTACTTATAAAAGACCCGGGTTTACATTCCTCACCAGGACATGTATATGTATAGAGGCGCTCAGCAAGAATTTCAAATAAAAAGATTAATCCCTGTATGCGTCTGTTCAGTAGGAGGGCAGCGTCTTATCCGTCCACAGGGGTCTATGGTCTTAAAAATGTTTGCTAAACATTCCCCATAGGTAAAATATTTATGGAATATGTCTTACTTAGGCTGACTGCAGTGTCTACGCTACAATGCAGACTCAAAAGGCCATGTCCGGAGACTATACAAGGTACTTTACAGTGTGATACAGGCCCAGCAAAGGGATCCTAACAGGAAAATGATGCTCTTTGTCATATGCAATAAGTTGCACGAGTGGAAAAGATGGGATTGAGCAGGAGTGAAACGATTTATAGGATAATATGTGGTGCTCTTGGGGCAAAAAACTTTAAGCCGTCTGCCAGGGCGAATGATCTGTGGATGTATAAAATCCATCTGTGGTTGATACTGTGCAGTCTCGTAAGGTTTTACTAATCAAATGAAAAGTACGGTGCAGGAGAGTAAGTAACTGTAATTGTATAATAGAGCAAATGAGGAAGAGAATAGTTTCCTCACTGGACTCCTAGAAAATGTCATCTTTCAAATCAATGACATCTCATATTTCGATCATTATATTTTTGGCGACTCTGTTCTCTGGGAGCTTTCACACAGCAGTGCACAGGCGATGCTTTCAAACGTAATAAATTCACAGAACGAGAGGGAACATCTGATACAGGAGATTAAGGTTGGGAGTTTATGCTGGCAGTTGATTAATCATGTATCAAGGTGACTGCAGATGTTTATGAATCAATGAAATGACATGAATTGCAAAGTAAATGTGGTCCTGTAGCTCTGTGAATTGAGCGTGGCTCTAACGCTGTCAGAGTAAAGGGTTTGATTCCCACGAGGGCCACCCACACTAGAACTGTATGCAGCCACCAAATGGTATGGTGTATAAAATAGCCTACTTGTCTGTCAAGTAGTGAGCTTATATTCCTCACAGATGAAGAGATTTTACACATTGATGTGAGATTTTCTCAGCCAAGCTAATGCCATTCTTTCAGACTGTGATTCTGGGTGAATGCAGATTATGTGGGGCACATAAACATTGAACCCTCCTTTGCTACTGCTCTTTGACTCAAGTCCATAATCAAGAGGATCATTTGTGTTTAAAATCCAGAAAATTAATTACAAAAACAAATACCATGGTTGCTTTTATAGTATATTATAATGAATAGTAGTGCCGTGTCAAATCTGGAATAGTAGCTGATTCTGCAAAAGTTCTAGGAATACCTTTATAATACGATGAGACTCACCATGGCGGCTTCTATCTACCCAGGCTCCTGTCTTCAAAGACGGTAACCTCGATCTTGATAGGATGTAGTTAAGGAACAGCATCTGAAGTGAGGTTGGGGTCATTTCACTTTCAATTAAATCCATTTCTGATGTGCATTTTCTTCAACAATTCAAAAACCGGATATCTTTTAGGATAAAAAGCTTTTCATATCCAGTCTTGAAGAAAAAAACATTGAGAATGCAGAATCCAGTGTCATTAGGGAAACAGCAGTTTATGTTTTGAAAGGAGTGAACAGAAAAGTGATTTGAAGAAAACGTCAGTCTCTCAGACCTATTCTACAGCAGTGGAAAATATAAATACTCAGAATTCAGATGGTAACGGTTAAGACGTCACATCATCGGACATTTGTAAATACGGTCATCCGGTTTCTCTGGTGGTTCAAAAGGGTAAAACAACAGCGCAGGTGAGACATTCCTGTCAATCTCCCTGCTTCTATCCCCAGCACTCCCATGCCAAAGTCAGCACAGCAGCTCGGCAGTGCTGGAGAAATAATCCAGATCACAGTCACCCCTATAAAATTATAGGCGAGAGGAGAACGAAGCTCAGCTGTGAACAATTTCAGTCATATTTTGTTATCCCTAATCCCCCATCGCCGCCCAGTTCCAATTAATTGGGATGTTGAGTCACCCCACACACACACACTTGGAAAAGCCAAGATGTTTCTGCACCCGCTGATTTTATGCAGATGCTATGGATTACATACAAACTTGTATCTGGTACATAGCGCTGGATTTCCTGTAAGCTGCCCAGACTGCTGCTTTCCATTTGCAGCCAGCAGCCTCCCGGGAAAATAAGGGGGG
>OMLI01050620.1:9297-25553 GCA_900302605.1 Rondeletia loricata
CTTGATTGGATTTGAAGATTTTGGTTGGTGTTCAGTATGATGAATGCTAATAGCGGCTAGGCAGTATGACTGTCAGCTAGGCCACTGTTTCAGTCCGGGGACCTTTAGTGTCCCTGAAGGGGTTCCAGGCGTCCTCAGCAAAACAAGGAATAGTTAAATGTCACTGTTATTTCACTCCATAGAAGTCTGCACAACAATGTATAAGGATGACTGTTTTGATCAGAGGTTTCACTGTTCCTACTGCTGCCTCCCCACCTACAGTACCGGTATAGACAATTCTGTTGAGTCATATTTGACAACAAAAATATTCCCAGATGGCATTACTTAGACCACAATTCAAATTTAAGATTTTCTAAAGCCCATTTTTCAGGGGATCCTTCACATGAAAAAGTTTGGAAACCACTCAACTAGGCTATATCACTCAAATTATTCTACACTAATTATGCTAAACAACAAATACCACAATGTGAAATGACAGGGGGTGAATAGCTACATCGAAAATGTTCAGCCATACTTTAATGTGCATTTTCAAAATATGGATATTCACCAACTAATTTATCATACATTTACAATCCTATGTAGTAGCCCGGCAAGGAAAGGAAATTGTTAAGGACAACTGAGATATACTTACACATCAATCGTACCTTAAGAACTTTACAAATACCATAACTCGGTCTATAAATGGGTATTATGCCGTTTTTAAGGATATGATGCATTTCCCATGATAAAATATTGATTTGAGGCTTCATCCAGTGATCACTATTATATCACCAAGTTAACTTCTTACAGCACTTGGTTGAGAGCCAGGACAGAGAAAACGAACCCTTTAAAGCCCAGGCAGAACGACCAACACCGATCATTTACTGTGTGTGATATTATACTTGGCCAATATTGAAACGAGGCAGCAGTAAACATGTCATCCGCCATGCATGATGCAGTCATTGTTTGGACTTAAGTCATGTTATCCAACGCTTGTTTAGTATATAATATGCTCTTTGTGGATTAATGTGTGTGCTGTCACGTTGTATCTCAGACACCACTGACTGGCCAATCAGTAATTTGTTTAAAAGCCAGAACAGTGCCAAAATGCATTATCCCTCCAAGTTTCATCAGAAATGGACCAGTGAGGTCTGAGACATGTTTGTGGTAAAACATAATTGTTTTACCTTTATAGCACCCCCATCAGGCCAATCAGTAATTTGTTTAAAAGCCAGAACAGTGCCAAAATGCATTATCCCTCCAAGTTTCATCAGAAATGGACCAGTGAGGTCTGAGACATGTTTGTGGTAAAACATAATTGTTTTACCTTTATAGCACCCCCATCAGGCCAATCGATGTAATAACTATGGCTGGAACAGTGTATAGATGAAGCATCCCTCCAAAGTTTCATCAAAATCAGAGATATATCATCTAAGATATCACGTTTGACGGACAGACACAGCCTGACCCATAATATACTATAGGTGGTCATTTCTACAGTGGAATAATGTTAACACTCAAAGTGTGTAACATGATGAAACAGCTGTTGTCAAAGTAGAAAAAAATGCTCCGTTTGTCCTTTGGTTTTTCCATTGGCTTGTTAGCATTTCTTGTTGAAAACAAGGGGCAGTTTCCCTGTGGGTTTCCGTGAGGAATGCTAACATGCCACTTTAGGGAAAATGTAAGGACAAATAAAAAAACGTCTCCCTTCAATGTAACTAATGAAAAAAAGAATGAACCAACTATATTGCAAAATGACAAGGTATTCCTTTAATATTACATCTCTCTCACCTGACAATAAAGCGTTTACTTAAATTGGCGGGCAGGAACACTGAATACTATAACCAAGTGTCACACACACACAGGTAAACAAAAGACAGAAACGTAAGTGCCCATGTAGTTCTGTATTTATATGACATTACTTTAAGTGCAAACATGAACCCAATAACTTAAGAGTGCAGCTGCATTGCAATATTCCAACGCTGAATTCAAATAAGCATGTAACTAACTGCAGAGTACTGTATCCGGTGGTCCAGACAAAGTGTGGGTATTCGAGAGTGAACATATCCATGAAACGGGAGTGACGGACAGGTTGTGACCCAATGTTGACCTCGTTGCTCCAAACTAAAGGAAAGGAAGGTTGAAAACTGCACAACAGACCACCTCATCTCCAGAGCTTCATTTCAGAATGGTATCTTCACTTGCTGTAAAGACAAAGTAAAACAATTGAGATCAGAGACTGAGTTTTCATGTTTCTAATAAGGCTCATAATTAGGCCATGTATATTGTACTTTACACTGTGAATTGCTTTTCTCCCACTTCATGCAGCGTTTAATTTCATTAGACTAGATATTCACATCAGCCGTGCAGCATATATATCTGTGCATATGGAAGGTGGAATGTGAAACTGACTGATTGACTTGTGTAAATATGTCTGACGAGGCTACCTTCTGCTAGCTGCTTGGCAATGCGCTCCTTCTCCTCCCGGATCTTTTTCTCCTCCTCCTCGATCCTCCTCTCCTCAGCAGCAATGGGCTTCAGATTATCTGAGGGGGTAACGAATTAAGGGTTTTGTTTCAAAAACTAACATTCGTTATGGAAATAAATGCCACCCGATATTCACTGCTTGCTCAATATTTCCAAATTACATCTGGTTACATTCTCTGAAGTGCACATCTTTTTAAAGCTGCACTAGGCAAGATTTGTATGTAAAAATGCAGCCGTCTTATCGGCCTAAATCACAAAGTGAGGCTGCAACAGACACAAGTGTCCCATCCCCCCTAAGTGAGACGCCATAGATTCTCCCTATGGTCACTGGTTGGAAGTGACAAATTAAAACTTGAGCGAAATACTAAACGTTGTCCTAAACAGCAGTGAGCGAGCGCTCCATCCAGAGGAAGCTGGACTCACCAATGATGGCTGAACCTCTTCACCACCCGACATTTAGTTTGAGGAGTGCGTAGTTCACAGACGTTATTTCACATGACTTCTGGGTAATGAAGTCTCACAATTCAAACAGTTACCTCTTGCTGCCACAAATGTGTGAAATTGTCTAGTGCAGCTTTAGCCTTCATTTATCCAGGGGAAATTTAGTAAGCGTCCTCTTTTTCAGCCCTGCTTCACATTAATAGTTACACCTATTCACATATGGGAGCTGCCCAGTACAACCAGCTCCACTTGAACTGTTGGGGCAAGTGCCTTGCTCAAGGGTAAGTTGGTGGTAGTCGTTGAGGGAGCAGAGCACATTACGCATTCACTTTCCCCACCCAAATCTTCCCATCAGGTTCATGAATTTGGCGTGGATTAATCTGCTTTTCTAACCTTTACCTACTGCTGCCCCCACAACTTACTGTGTTGTGAGCCAATTCGTCAAGATGAATGAATGACATTCCAGTTTTATTTTCACGAGAGCCATTTGTCATTTTGTTAGTCATTTTTCCAACAGTAGACCTCTGATACTCCTGCCCATCTATGGAATCAAAGCTGCCTGCTACTATGTTGAATTAATGTGTGTTGGTCTCAGTGCACAGCTGCAATAAAGGACATTGTGTACAACGACAAATACCACTAATAACTCACCATATCTTCTTTTACCATAGATGATGCCAGCAATTAACGCTGAATACCTTGCAGTCTAATGGAGAAAACGACGCAAATTAGTGCCAGTCAAGTAATCCTTATTTAATATGGTATGACCATTGATTGCTATAGTGTTGACTAGCCCCAATACAACACCATTCAAAAATCTGGCAATTTAATGTGGCCTTCGTTATCGGCAAAAAAACACCGATACTCACATCTCATAAAATATGATTGAAAAGTTCTTCTGAATTGTTAGGAGCCACTCTTCAGTTCGGCATGCCAAGTATCACCGAGGAGCACTTTCAATAAAATATCACTTAACAACTGGTTCAGTTATTCCCAGTCCTGTTCCACCAAATACAGCTGAGAACAGAATCAATACATTGTAAAAGTTAAAATTGTATTGAATTAGGTGCTTATTATTGGATTGTATATTTGCCCATATGATCCGTAAAAGGTCTTTAGCACAGTTTTGTAGTCTTCAGTAATGTTTTACGAGGAGCGTACGATTTAACGTTAAGTGCCAGATTTTTGAATGGAGTTAGTGTGTGTTAGCTACAACATTAACGGTGTAGTTCAGTCAGTGCATCTTGCAAGTTTAACAAAGTTATGCCTCCGTACACTTAACTTGACCATATCTTACCACATGCATAACATTTAACACTGCAGCAGAGTAATCTCTGTGGTTGCAAGGAGGTTTAATATTAGTTTGGCCTACTGCACACATCAGGCTGCTCAGCTTGCTAGCTAACGTTAGCATTCGCTAGGTAGATGCAAACTTAAATAAAAACACGAGGGCAATTTCATAAACACGTGTAACCTTATGGAAAGTATGTTCAACAACACAAACCTTGATCAAGGGCGACACTGCTACTGGAGGAACCATTGTCTTGCAGAAAGTAGTCTCTGGCTAGCAGAGGTCACTTTACCGCCGCTGAGGAGTCTGGGACGTCTGTGACGTCTTCGCTCATGCTGCATTTATGTTCCACGGCGAAAGCTGCTAAATTAGAACTTCCTACTACAAAATACCGTTCACCTCGCTTTCAGGTGTGTACAACTAGAAAATACCGTTCACCTCGCTTTCAGGTGTGTACAACTAGAAAATACCGTTCACCTCGCTTTCAGGTGTGTACAACTAGAAAATACCGTTCACATCAGCTTTCAGGTGTGTACAACTAGAAAATACCGTTCACCTCGCTTTCAGGTGTGTACAACTAGAAAATACCGTTCACCTCGCTTTCAGGTGTGTACAACTAGAAAATACCGTTCACATCAGCTTTCAGGTGTGTACAACTAGAAAATACCGTTCACATCAGCTTTCAGGTGTGTACAACTAGAAAATACCGTTCACATCAGCTTTCAGGTGTGTACAACTAGAAAATACCATTCACATCAGATTTCGGGTGGTAAATACTACTTGGGAACTCTGGGTTCGCCGATAGAAACCGGTTTCTCAGACTTCCTGAATTTTGAACGTCACCAACAAGAAAATATGTGTAGTTAAGTTTAAGGGTTGATGTATTCAGCATCCCCAGACCATGGTTCAACCCGAATGTACCCGAACCAGGGTTTGTATCCTGACCTGCCCTCCCACAACCTTGACCCTGACCCCTTACCTGAACCAGGGTTTGTATCCTGACCTGCCCTCTCCCAACCTTGACCCTGACCTCTTACCTGAACCAGGGTTTGTATCCTGACCTGCCCTCCCCCAGCCCTGACCCTGACCTCTTACCTGAACCAGGGTTTGTATCCTGACCTGCCCTCCCCCAGCCCTGACCCTGACCTCTTACCTGAACCAGGGTTTGTATCCTCCTGACCTGCCCTCCCCCAGCCCTGACCCTGACCTCTTATCCGAATCAGCCCTCCCCCCACTTGTTTATTGACCTAACATAACTGCTGATAGGAAGGATGTTCTTACTTTACTTTTCTTGATTAATATTATAGCACTTTTTGTTTTCATAGCACTCTGAACTATCTGTCTACTTACCCTGTTGATGCTTGAGGAATGTTCACTTATTTTACAGTTGCACTTATTGTAAGTTGCTCTGGATATGAGCGTCTGCTAAATGCCTAAATTAAATAAAACAAACAAAATGAACAAATTCCATCACATAAATCATTTTCTGATCACAACTCTTAAAATGTCACAGTAGGTCTTGTCTGTGGTTGACATTGCAATGTTTGGTTTCTGTAAAACATGAACTTAAATGTATCATGCACTAAGTGGATGTGTGTTAAGTGTGAAACGGCTCATCAGGAGGAACCAAAGTCTACAGAAAACGTAAGTCATGGCATCTTGATGGCTTCAAACGAGTTTGAGAGCGTGAGCACGTCCAAGTCGTTGCTTTTATGTATGAAGTTGTAGAGAAAGTGTTTCCCGCAGGACATGAATGCAGCATCGATGATGATTCTTCTGTAGTCTTTTTTAAAGTCACTAGCTAGAAAATGCGTGGTTATTTCTCAATAGCATGTTGCATTTCTCTATAGCAGCATATTCCTTAATAGTGAGATTAGTGAACGTGTTAACAGAGCAGCACAGCAGAGTTGAAAATGAGCATTTTGTTCCACTCTGAGCAAAAGGCTTTCTGTAGGACCAGAGGCCCTCCAGAAGAGGTCAGTAGAGATATATGCAGATGAATAGGCCTGTGATGGTCCCCTTGCATTCATTCAATGATGAGAATCTTTTCATGAGCAGTACAGTATTTATTAAAAAACAGTTAAGTATCAGACTGCATTAAGTGGTTAACTTGTGCATGTAAACTATTGGATTATGCATACAAACACCTAAAAAGCAGCACCAGTGTTTGGAGTTTTAGTACCCTATGAGCCACTGGAGGTTCCCATCGTGTACGTTCTACATATTTAGAATTGCAAGGGAACTAATGTTCTTTGCTGAGATCCACAGGTTTTAGGGGCTAAGTTGTCTCTGAGCAGCGTGACTTCCAAAATCTAGCATGTCGAACTCAGTTCCCCCAAAATGAAAACCCAAATAGGCATAGGGTATAGTCCACTCTTAGTAATAGGCTTGTATATTAGCTCTGCAAAGAATTCCAGGCCTTGTGAGAGCTGTGATTGCGACAGTAATGGCTATTTCATTCTTTCTCTAGAGTGGCCAGACCAAACTTGCAAATAACAGAGTTTGTTCGTAAAACCCTTCATCCAACCAGAGGGGTGTTGGCAATATTAGTCGTTTTTATTGTGTGAGTCAAATTCAGTAGGATTGTGGGCTCATTAGTCCATACACTAAAATGTAGTATGGTAAGTCATAATGTCATATAAAACTTTATTCCATGTTTATTAAAAAAAACATACATTTTAAATAGAAAACAAGGGCATGTACCGCTGACACTAAAATATTAAGAAATTAGAAAACATAATGAAACAGAATGCTAACATTTTGCTTGATTGCTCTATATGTCAAGAGCAGGGCTAAACATAATCGGTGGATATTTCTCTCATTTCTTCTTGTATTTGTCATTGAAAATCTGTAGTGTCTGTAGTGTTTCTTTTTTATGCTTCTGACGGTTCACTAATATAAAAGCATGGTTTTGTGTAGGCCTATACAAAAGCCAATGTTTTAGGAGTCCACAGATCAAGCAGTTATATTGCTGTGCAGTGCTGCCAGCCAATAGTCCAGCATATTAATTAAAAAAAAAAAAAATCCCCCAAATCAGATAAGAAATCAGTGTGAGTGAGAATTGCTGATTCCAAAACACAGGTTGAGTCTTCTTGCCGTCCTCTTGACAAATCTCACCTTCCCTCTTTTCTTCATGTTGGCTGTGTATTCATTGGACTTGAGTTTAGAGTAATAGTCTGAGAATTTGTTGAAGAGGATGGATATGGGCAGGCCGTTGAGGATGATTCCAAAAGAGATGCAGATGAAAGCGAAGAGACGACCCAGTATGGTCTCTGGGTAGATGTCCCCGTAGCCCACTGTGGAGATGCTGACCTGCAGAGGGGCAAGGAGAGCAGTCGTTGGTCATGGAGAACATGGATCACAAACCTAACTGGAGCATAAAACATTTTCAATGAAAGTCTTATTTACTATACTTTAAAATCAGGGTTAGACCGAAATAGTGGTTTGCCAATACATTGGGCCGATATTGGCCTTTGATAAAAAAATTTATATCTGATAGTCAGTGGGTACATTTACATGCACTGAGAATTCTGTTCTTAACCCGGTAGCGCATGTACAGGTCATAACTCAGTTAGAATAACCCGGGTACTCAGATTATGAGAAACCCGGTTAAGATGCCAGGTTAATGCCACGTTCATGTCATATTGGATTTACCGTAAATGTGAGCTGCAGACTGGAAAAAAACGTTCACGTCAGTTTCCTAGTGGTGATTAAGGACGTGGACATTTTTAGTAGGCTCCAATATCTCCCACTTGGCGTCCCGAGTTGCGGAAGTGCACACAGGCGGTAAACATAGCAGAGAAATCCCCCAATGTCAGCAGTCCAAAGTAATACAAATCCAAATTATCAGTTATATTCACACTAATACAATCAACCCTACTTATGAAAAGCGAGCAAAATCTGCTGCAATTCGTTTATTGTTGATTTTAAATTCCTAAATAAAAATGATTTTGGATGTGGGCAAGGTTGTAGCAACAAGATGTCATCCCGTTCCCATGAATGCAGCATGATTCCCATGTTAAACAGGTTATTGTGGCATGGAAACATCTTACTCCTTTCACTTTTGGTTTGTCTGTGCAAACTGAGACTCGCACTAGCATTATGGGTACATTTTGACATCAACAAAAAACTATGAATCATGAATCTCTCTGCTCTTGCTTCTCAAGTACGTGTTCTGAGACCGTCCATGTCATTGGAGCCATCAAAATTATCAGGTTCTCCTCTCAAAGAGTCAGAGAAAGGTCAGATATGAAGTTTCTGATGCCTCATTCCTTTCTGACGACTCAGAATCCAGTGACCAGACCAGCGGAGAGGACCAATGCCCTTCAGACTCAGGTTAAGTCTAGTAATCAAAAAACAAGACCAATTGCCAAAGAGATCCGATGCTGTGTGAGCCCAATTTGCCCATATCATTTCAAACTGGGAAGTAATAGGTTTGTATTAGATATGTTAATCAGAATATGCTAACTCAACTATTGCATATTGAATGTTACTTTATACAGAATATAAAGGTTAAACACTGTACTCCAGCATAGGATGCTATTTTATAACTCACTTTTTTATACCGGTCTATTATTAAGATATTTACAAAAAAAGTAAAAAATTAAAAGTACTTACTATTGGGATCATCATTTCTTTCCTCTGCATTAGAAGTAAGCTACTATTACTATTGCTACTGCAAAGAGGGAGGGAGAATATTCTGTTGAATGGTTTATTCAAGGTAACAGGGAGACTCAATCGCAGGGTATCAAAGGTTGGAAATAAGTCCATGACTTTATTGTGCCTATCCTTGATGTTTTGCTTGAGATGCATGTCATGTGTTTCTTTTTATCTGAATGTCAAATAAATCAAATCAAATCAAAAACATAAACAGCTTGAATAAGACCTTAACCAGTGGGGGGCCAATAGCCAGGTTACTCTGTTGTGGTTATTTTTGATTCATTGTAAATAAGGATAGAGCGTTAACATCTTGCATTGTATTAAATACTGTGTGTTTGTCTTAGAGTAGCACTGAGAACTGATAAGAGCAAGCGGCATTGAAAGAGCAACCCCAAGCAGCCCCCACCTTCTTGAGAATCAGACTAGATGCCAGCAACAGAACGGAAAAATACTGTGAGATTAACTTTGTTTGAACTGAGTGTGTGAGCAGACGGGCCCCCACTTTCCTGTGCTTATGTTAGCAAGATTTGGGGAAAAATGGGACACTAGGGGTGCTAGGAAGAGCCACGGGTTCATCTTGAGCCCCTCCTCTTCTTAAAGAAGTGGACCACGTTTAGATACGGGGTGGCCCATCCCCCACTAAATGTTGGTACTCTAGCCCCTCCCGTCACAGAAGAATAGGGCGAGTCCCTTCATGTATAGGTAAAAGGTGCTGTTTAAGGTGTTTTTTGGACAAAGAAAGTGGCTTACAGTAAAAACAAAAACAGTTTCTCTCATTGGAGAAGAGCTAAAATGGGATATGGCGAGAGGAGGGGCAAGTTTGTCATAAAAAGGCAAAGACAGGCATAGAGAGCTCAGAATTCCTGGAAGATTCTCACCGCTAACCTGTCTGTAACATTGCTGTAACTGCAAATAAATGGATATCATCAAACTCCTGTTGGACTCCGTGCAATGCTTAACTTCGGAGGAAATAGTGCAATATCGGACTCATTTGGACTCTGTCATTTTTCCTTCTTCAAAGAACTTAGAAACCTCAGTGGACATTCTACACTCAGTGCATTGGAGGACCCAGGAGGACCTAGAGCTTCATATAATTTAAACTTCTTTAGATATTTTGATTCTTCTTGGATTTAATTATTTTATATTTAACTAATTTGGACGTATTTCTTTGGCCAACCGATTATTTTTATAAAATGATTGGACCATAGTTAAGTCGGATTTTTCTGCCACAACTACTCCACCATGAAAAATAGCCAGTGACCATGAATAAACCAATACACAAACTTAAACCACATTATACACCAGCATACTGTACATTTCATACTTTTTTGCAGTCTGCCCACAAAAAGTATGAAAAAAGGTTTGGCTGCTAGCTCCCACTTCCCTCTTTCACAGAGTAATAACACATTACTTCTAATACATGGGAAATAAATTATGGTCCCAAATCTAATCACTGTGATCTTGAGGCTCCTGACAAATAACCTGATGTTACAGGCAAGTATACTTTTCTGGGTTGACAATGTACCCATAACCCTGTGCAAGTCTGAATTTGCGCAGATAGCGAAAACCTAAAGTGAAAGCAGTAATATGTTGCCATGCCACAGTAACCAGTGTAATATGGGAGTAAACCAGACATCTTAACCAGGTTTTTGAACAAGAGGAGAGACATGCGCACATCCCAATAAAAATTGAGATACCTGATTGAAGACCCAGGGTCGAAAACTTGTAAAATAGTTGAATAAATATGTGGGAGCATTGGAAGCAGTGTGAGTTCTCCTTTTTCATTATATCTTATCCAGGTTTGTGATAATCAGAGTATGAGCTTACCCAGGTAATGTAACCCCGTTATTTGATGAAAAAGCTTATGTTCAATCTACAATGCTCCCATTTAAGACTCGACACAAAAAATGATGTAGTCAAATATTCTTTGCTGGGTTTTTAAAGGCTAATGTAAGAATGGATGAGTGTAAGTCTTAGTGAACCAGCAAATAGCACAAGATGGTGCATCTTTACACTTGAAACTTTTCAGATAATAAGACAAATATATACTGTGGAGCTGTCAAACATGGTACATACTCTGTCCAAAGAGTGAACTGTTAAAAAAATTAATAAGTAAATCATATTACTCTTGTGTAGGTGACTTACAGCTGCCCACCACCATGCGTGAGGGATGCTGGTGAAGTTGGTGTTCGGCATGTCATGCTCCACAGTGTAAACCATGGCAGAGAAGCTGAAGATGCCCATGGCAATGAAGAGGAAGAGGCAGCCAACTTGTTGGTAACACTGACGCAGAGTGAAGCCAAATGCCCGCAGACCTGTAGAGTGTCGCGCCAGCTTCAAGATACGAAAGATTCGCATCAGTCTCATGATCCGCAGCACTTGCCCCAGCTTCCCCACCTGCCCCACGGCCTGCATGTCAGCCTCATGTTTCATGTAGTTTTCCTCATTATCAAAGAACTCCAGGATCAGCTGTAGATACTGAGGCAGGATAGCGATCAGGTCCACGGTGTTGAGCATGCTCCTGCTAAAGGCTTTGAGGTCGGGTGTGGACACCAGACGTAGCAGATACTCCATGGTGAAAAAGGTGATGCACATGGACTCCACGTATTCACAGTAGGTCTTCCCGCTGAGCTGACCTGTGGCGGTTTTATACTGCATCTCCTCCACCGTGTTGAGAGTCATGGCCACCAGGGAGATCAGGACAAACAGACTGGAGGCCACCCCCATCAGCTTGGCCAGGACGGAGGAAAAGGGCTTCTCCATCAGGTTCCAGATGGTTCGGCGCCTCTGGCCCATGAACATGTCTTGGAAGAGCTCCTCGTTCTCCTCGATCTCCACCTCAGCCTCCAGCTCCCTCTGGATCTTTAGCTGCTCGTTCAGTTCATCCTGCCTCTCCTCGAAGGAGATGCGGCAGCAGCGGTGGGTGTTCTTGATCCTCACCCCCCAGTAGTTGATCTCCTCCAGGAAGTTGCGGGGGCACAACTCGTCCTTGATCCACAGCACGCCGGTCCTGTAGAAGTTGAAGATGCTGTGGAAGACATCCGGGTCCCTGTCGAAAAAGTACTCATTGTTGGTCACAATGTAGTCATCACACAGGTCCAGCTTCATGTTGTGGTCTGTGTAGGTGGCGAGTCGCCCTATTCTGGTCTTGGGGTACTTGGCAGCCATACTGTAGGCTATCTGGTAGGGCTTCCCACCTACATTGATGTTGATCATATAGTTTTTCTTGGTGGGTAAAATCTGTTTGGAGGGGCTGTGTGCCACATTGTCATTGTCTTCATCATCATACTCAGCGTAGATGTCGTAGATGTCCCTGCTCAGCTCCTGCATGGAGTTCCATGTCTTGACGCAGCTTTCCTTGGCAAATGGAAGGACGCTTTCCTCCGAGGGTCTTCGACTGACATCTGACCAGGCGACTTTGTAGTTGGGGAAGAGGCTCTGTCTCCTGTTCAACAGGTTGCTGGTGCTCCCCATGTCGATGCCCTGGGTTACACAGCAGACAGCACGCTCAGACCTGCCAGCATTACTGACGTCTAATACCCCCTTTGCTTAAGCATGGATGACATGAGGAGGATGCCTCATGCCCCCATTAATGTTGCTGACTGAGAGGATCCGCATGCTTACAGGACATCTAAATACCATTATCCCCTGCTGAGCTCCCTGGCTGACGTGACGTTGGCTATGTGGCATATTTCAATGAATGCCCCTCATGACCTCATTGACCCCCTTTAAATCTGTAAAATAGTGGATGATGTGGACTTGTAGTGCTGAGAGTATGTGATTGCTGTTTTGGGTGATTTTAACAATAAATATTGTTTTCCTCACATCCATCTATGAATGCATAGGCACTGCACCCTTAGTCATTAATCTATTTGCAATCCCCATAGATTACTGAAAGGAAGTCATATTGGAATATGATTGGAAAATACCACTGTCTATCTTATACTTTCATGTTCTCTGAGCAAAACCACAACACCATGTGATTTTACTTGGTTAAAATAAAAAAAAATATTGGATGCCTTTTATTTAAGTGAAAATCTATATTTAAATGTTACTATGAATTGTTTACATTGTTTATCAGTTTGTATTGCTGTAAGACCCCATACTGAAGGAGAACAAAGGGGGGGTGGATACATAAAAGAGGATAAAGGCGTTAAGCATTAGCCTACTTCCTGATTGGGAGGGGAGGGGGGGTGCAGACATGAACTGAATCAAGGCCACAGACTCTCTTAGAAATAATCTTCTGTTGATCATGTCAGAACTACACAGACATCAGTTGTAAGGCTGTGATATGTAGAGTATACTGAGTGACACACTGACTTAACTAACAAGTAGTAGTGATTACAAAAGATGGGATTTTCATTCAAAACAAGTCATCTATTGAACATAACTTTGCTTGGGATTGAATCCTCTTATCGGATATCAGATTATTGTCCTGCTGATTAACAGGGCTGCCTGACCAGAAGGGGCATTCTGCAACGCCATTGGCTAATAACATTATTAACCATATATTAACCTTTATTTACCCCTTCTTGTGCCAACCACAGCTGATTGGTTAAAACAATTAAGGATTTAACTTGTTAAAGCAGTGACATTTAAATAGAGCCATCAGATTAAGATAGTCTTGTTAGTGTAGTGTGTCATAAGAATGACTTATGAACTGTATTTGTCATGCAAACCACATAGGCACACCGGATAGAAGAGGCCAAAATGAAAGATGGAAATCTAAACGCTGCATTTGGAAATTGACTAATGTTGTTGAAAAGGTTTATGACTTTTTATTTGCTTTGTAGCTTGTAACTGATAATGTAATAACTGCCAGATAATGTAATAACTTAATAAATGTCCCTCTAAATGGGTCAAAACTGTAATAATACTGGATATTGTAATAAATACTTTAAAAGCATGGTCATAGCCACATATGAGGTAATTTTTCCCTGTAAAATTGAAAGTTTCCACAGTCAAATGCATAGACATTGGAAGCAGGTGAGTGGGGGGCTCCCCTTTATTGCCTCTGGTCTGCTGGTTTATTCATATGTGTACGTGCGCAGTTACGCATGTTTGATTCCATTTTAGGCTCTGCATTCACAAGGCGATGAGTTCCTTTCACAACACTTTGTGTGTAGGCTGTGTACAGTTAGAAACCTTCTTAACAGGAGATATTCACATAATAATTTCATAGACCCACGAAACCAGGTCCGACTGTGAAAGCAAGGAAGATGAGACATCTCCCACCCGGTAACAGCAGCCTGAAGTGGCTGAACAGCAAATGGAGGCAATGCCAGTGAAACTGCCTTTGTTGAGGAGCTTCACATCTTAACAGCAAAAAGAAAGTCATACATGTTCAACAAATGAGCCTCCAAATCTTGATAGCTAGTTTGGCTGCTCATTAAAATAGCTTGTGCCCGGTTTGGCATATGATAAAGCATCTGTCTGACAGACATTTTCACTTCCCAAGTTACAAAAGTTATGCATTTTTTAAGGTTTAAGGTCATAGACCTATCTTTTTAATCTGGCATTTAATTATGTTTATTTTATGTCCATGGCTTTCTATTCTTACTTTTGTACCCCCCTTGTATTTTATGGTATTATAGTATTTTGGTATTTTTATTTCTGATTAACCTGTTTTATTGTTCCAACTTTTTTATTACCGTTAGCTTAGCTTTGTATGTCTACCATTTTGTTCTTTGTTTGTATTATATTTTTTATGTGAAGCAGTTTGGGCTACATTTTGTATGAAACGTGCTATACAAATAAAGTTTATTATTATTAGTATTATTATTGATATTAAGGACAAAGGATTGTCTGAACCTTGTTGTTTTAATTTTGCACTGCAATATTCTGCCCCTGTGGTTCAGTTTCAGTTTCTGATACACAGGATGCGTGGAATCACTGATAATTTGATGGACCTTATTTAGGATGAGGTCCGTATAAGGCTGGGCAAATGACATCTGCTCTATTCCTACAGCTGTCTTACAATCTTGGGTGGGCATGTTCCCAAACACACTGATCAAACAGTCAAAACACTCTGTAGAACAGACAAAAGTTGTAGAACACTGCAGTTAACATTAAGTCTGTTTAGCTGGTGCAAGAAACACATTCTGTGTTGAAGTTTCTTTACTTTAGATCATTGGTTCTCAATCCTGGTCCTCAGGAGCCAGAGCCGGATAGTTAATTACATTCACCTGGTGTAATCAGGGGCTGAATGAGACCTGGGACACACCAGTTGAATGTAATCAACTACCAGGTAAAATAAAGAAAACCAGCAGGATTCTGGCTTCTGAGGGCCAGGATTGAGAACCACTGCTTTAGATGCTGCACAGTCTGTAAACTTAAGTTCCTTATCAATCTCAATGCCAAGATATTTATAGGTTGAGACTCTACTGGCTCACTGCAGATCAGGGTGAGAGGGGCATCAGATTTATTGCACTTAAAATCTACAACAATTTCTTTGGTTTCCTTAGCATTGACCTGCAGATAATTGTCTATATACCACTCAAAAAAAATTCCTATCTCTGTTTCAAAGCAGTCTATGATGCTGCATCAGTTTACGTTTCATACTATTGTTCACTACTGCATGAGGTTTTGGATATCTTTAATAACCGCTGTGGCATGTTATTAATCTATTGAATCAAATGTCACTTTTGGGCTGAGGTCCATTTCCCACTGCAGCGCACTGATCATGATGTACGACTGTTCAGATTTTATCCTGGCCTCGCAGTTTTCGCTGTACAGGATTGGACCAATGCTAACAATTAGCATGTTGCCATTGGGCAGACTGGCCCCCCAGCTAACATTCTTTAAAATAACCATCTAAATCCACTCAAATAAGGTTTAACAGCACATTTACAAGTGTCGCGGTTGGAAACGAAAATGCACATATTAGGGATGTCCCGATCCGATCTTTGAGATCGGGATCGGGGCCTATAAGGCATTTTAAAAACTGATCGGTATCGATCGGTAACGGCTTCATTGAGCCGATTCATTGAGCCGATCCTTTGTTTTACGTCACGTGCCGTAAACGAGACGAGAGCACAATTTGCGGCAGAACTCACAACACCTGTACAAGCTGCATGGCGCGGCAGCTTAGCTAAAATGTCTGCAGTGTGGAAACATTTTAAATTGTTAAACGAAAGCAGTCCAACAGCTAGTTGTAATGTCTGCAATGCGAGCATTTCGCGAGGCGGTAGTAACAGAGCTGCGTTCAATCCTATAATAAAAGAGAGAAACAGATCATTTTGTTCACTCATAGTTTGGCCATCTCAGGTGCAATCGCGCTGAAACTTTCAGGACATGTAAAGAGCTCCCCGCCGGGTGACCTAAAGGAGCCAGAATTTTCATTTTTGTCTTTGGGGCCGTGCAGGACTGTTATCAATTTCAGCCTATCACAGAGCCTCAA
>OMLI01050650.1:0-10982 GCA_900302605.1 Rondeletia loricata
GTAATAATAATAATAATAATAATAATAATAATAATAATAATAATAATATAAAATACCGTACTTGCATTATACATGGTTATTGCTATTGCAAATAATTAATTATCTTCGTGTTAGACCTTTAGGCATGTTAAGAAAACTGAAAACTTTCGTTCATCGCAAATATGATTGGTAATTGCTCGTCACGATTGAACGAGCATGGAAACATGGACCAGACGGCTTCTTCTCTCCGTCCTGCACGCCGCGCATGTGATTTGTCTCACAGGCCGCAGTAAAACAGTAAAACAGTAAAACACTAAAACAGGGGAAAGAAAGACCTTTCTAGTTCTGCACATTGGCACAGCCTCAGTTGCATTCCAGCCTCTCCAGTCCACATAGGCTTTACTGTGTAGCCTACCATTATTTAGAGCCTACACTTTATGAATAAGACTATATGCTTTAGGCTGTGCATCATTAGTGTTGAATCATGAACGACCATTTAAAAATATGTTTTGAAATATAAATGAGTTCATAGTAATTCCTAGTCAAAATCATGCATTACATTATATTTTGTTAAGGTATTTAATGAATACTAAATGACATATACGACTGTAAGGTGAATAGGCTACAAGATTTTATGTAACGTGTAATGTTATGAAACAAGACTTCCTCACACTATGCACACATGCTGTCACTGATATGATGAACAAGACAAAATAAGAAATGACCACATGGCTACCAAACCCCATCTTATCACATTTACGTTTGTATAGGTTGAATTCAAATTAAAACTTCGTTTTGCATTTCACGCGGTGTAAATGCACAGTATTTGGTCCCCTGTAACTATAGGAGCTGGAAATGAATTTATATAAATTGGAACTTGTCTCCTAATAATACAATTCTTGCTACGGCTTATGAAGTTGGTTTATCCCACCGATCAACTGTAACGTGTGTCTACAACTGATTTATTATTTAATATCCAATGAAAAAGAAAAAAAAAAACTCCAGGACAGCAGCGCTTGGACATTACAGTCTCTCACTTTTGAGCTTTATTTGCCTCAAATCTGTGCGATGCGGATGTCACATATGGCCACGAATAAGGTGAAGGGAAACGTTTATTGCACCAGCTACTTCCTCCTCTTTGTTCTTGTCTCTTTTATGGGCTATTCAGGATCCCAAACAACAGACCAAACAGTGTTGCACGTTTAGGCTGCAAGTATTCACCCTATTCAAGAAATCAATGAGGCGGACCAAAAGGCTGTAGCCAGATCGACTGCGTTTGAACAGAACAGCCAGACATTTTCAATAACTGTATCGATTAATTAAGATATCAATTACGGCCTGTTAAGAAAATGCTAGATAGTGTGATTTATTTTCAGGGGAGTGTGGGGAGTTTTATGTTCACGTTTCAAGTTTTAATTAAATTTAAATGCGTTTGACTTTCAATGTAGTCCTATTACAAATGCTGGCCGTCTCCGCTCTCGTCTACTGTACAAAAAAGCAACTAGTCTATGTCGATTATATGCATACAATTGTGGAGAGTATATGGAGCTATGTACTATAATATACCATTCCTTTGAGATTTTACGGGTGCAGTTCAGGCGCTTAACTTTTGCCAGTTTTTTACAGAACACCTCTATAGTCGTTTCCAAACCCATCATTTGCTGCTCTACATCTGAGATAATTATTGGTTCCCTTTCCTCTGTCTGTGTCAAAGGAATGTCGGAGTATAACCTGAACACAAAGAACAGAAACAGCGCCTCTGCATAAGCATTTCAACACAGTATATTTTAGACTGCGTGTGCTTTTCAAATTGACAGCCTACTTGTGTGTTTTTTGTTTTTTATTGCTATGAATTGAAGAGACTGTACCCGTGAACAATCAGCCTATAGTGAACAGGAAGCCCGGGCTCAGTTAGCCTATGAAGGCTTTTGCCTGACGTAGGCTGGACAGTCGCATAACTGATTGGATTTTTCAAGAGGGGTGGCAGAAATATCTTCTTAAACGCAGTTCTTTACGAGTCGACTGTGGTCATACACGCTATTTCCCTTTGGTTTATGCCTCCACATGCTGTGCACTGCTTTCATTTCGGAGCCCGGAGATTGCTCCTCGTGTTGCAGGGCTTTGCTGCAGAGTTAGTTGTTGGTGAGCTGGGGAACGTCACTTGTTTTATTGCCCTCACAGAAAGAGAGACCATAAACGCATTCTTACCACCTTCCTACACCCTCCCCCAGTTCAGTGCAAAGGCATGATAACTGCTCACATTGCCAGATAGTACAATTAAGAGTATGTTAGAAAGTCATCGATATGGGTGAGATAAACACTAAACACCAATATTAATTTGAATCTTCATTCAAAGGCAAGGCGTCATGGTGCGTAAGACCCCTCTCCTATATGGGCCCCCAATGGTCTTTTCTACTTATTGATATTGTGCCTCCATAGTGGTGTGGTAAAATTAAAATTAAGTGAGTTTTACACACACACACACACACACACACACACACACACACACACACACACACACACACACACACACACACACACACACACACACACACACACACACACACACAGCGACTCAAACATACACACATCACACACACTCACACACAAAAACACACATACACATACACTGATGTATGTACGCAAAGACCCACACAAAGAGGCATAATCATATACACACAGGCTGATAAACTGACACACACACACACACACACACACACACACACACACACACACACACACACACACACACACACACACACACACACACACACACACACGCACGCACAAACACTGCGTCACTCAGGTAAGGACATTATATCTTAGTAAATGGAGTTGGTCGCACTTTTCTATATGGACCCTGTTGAAATACCTTTGGATATGAGTTAATACATATTTTTTCTGCATTTTTGCCGACTTTGAATAACCCGTACAACATGTCCATTGCACTGAACGACATCAGCCACATTGTGCATCACACTCTTCTCTTAAATATCATATTCCCATTAACTTCAAGTGTATGCTTTCTTATGCAGCCAGGCTGTGTAGTGTGTTACTCGAACTCTACGTTGTGTTTATCGGCATTTAGCACTAATGTTCAAGCTCTGAGCTAAAAGCTACAGTTTCTCCTCAACTCCTGGCTCTCAATTGGTGGAGCATGGTCAGCTGACATTGTCATATTGTCTCTCACCGAGCCAAGCCTCAGCTATAACGCTCGGGTTTGTGCGTCTTAACCGGAGATTGGAAATTAATAATATTGAATCCTCAAAGTAGCCCACGTCCAGTGAGAGAAGCCGAAAGTGGGAAAAAGAAGACCTTCGAGAAAGGTGTGGTTGGTTGACAGAGGCGGAGAGGAGCTTTACTGAGAAGGAGACTGAAAAAAGACCGATAAAGAAGTGGGGAGAGTTGGAGAGAGGGTTACAGGCAAGGTATGAATTCTTATTTCGCAAACCCGTCGCTCTCCTGCCATTTATCTGGTGGTCAAGACGTTTTGCCCAATGTACCCCTAAACTCCACCACCTATGACACCGTCAGACATTTTTCGTCGTACGGTGCTGCTGTGACCCAAAATCGGATATATGCACCTTTCTACTCTCCTCAAGATAATGTCGTTTTTGGGTCTGGTAGGGCACAGTATGAATATGGATCAAATGTGTTTCTTCAAGACAAGGACGTGCTCCCCAGTTGCAGACAAACAAACATGGGACTCAATACACAAAGCCACATTTCTCAAGAGTACAGTTTGGATCAAGGAAGAGGAGCCCAAGAGCAGAAAAGCAACATCCCGATCTACCCGTGGATGCAGCGAATGAACTCACACAGCGGTGAGTTTTACTACGACAAATAAATTAAGGAAATGGGCCAGTTTTACGATATGTCTTACCAAGAGAGTAAGTTACTTTTTATGGCCCCATAAACCATTACTGTATCCCCTCGACTTGTAGACGGGCCTTTTCATGTGCAAACAAACAGCTTTCATTTTAAGAGTGATATAATAGGCATAATCAGTAACATTTGACACACCAAATATCTGACGACGCTTTCATTATTTTAGACAATAACGCAGAGAGAGCCTTTGAGATAAGATTTGTCTCACAGTTCAAACGTGTTTATTTTTTCTACATGGATTTAGACTACACGTGATTCTCATAACGAGGCTAAACTTATACTAAACTGCCTCAAAGTATTATATTACACCACAAACGCCTGTTGTTTTTATATGAAATGTGGTAGCACCGTGTAAACGATGAAATGACTGGCTATATCTTGTATCTGATTTGCTTCCCTGCAGGAGTCGGCTACGGGTCAGACAGACGCAGAGGACGTCAAATATATTCTCGTTACCAAACACTTGAGCTGGAAAAGGAGTTTCATTTCAACCGCTACCTGACCAGGCGCAGACGCATCGAAATCGCAAACGCGCTTTGTTTAACAGAGCGGCAGATCAAAATCTGGTTTCAAAACCGACGCATGAAATGGAAGAAGGAGAGCAACCTGACCTCCACGGTGACTGGAAGTGAACAGACAGCAGTCTCTCAAGAGGAGGAACGCAATGGCGCGATGGAAGAAGGGAAAGAGGAGGAGGAGGAGGAGAAGAAAAAAGAGTAAAAAAAAACAACAACACCAGATAACCATGAAAACCCAACATAACTACCTAGAAAAAATGTATATGGACCAGAGACTGACTTCACTGCATGATGGCTACTCTGCAGCTCTCCCACTATATCTCATGTTGACCACAGGAGCGCTGAGCCTAACAAGAAATACAAATAATTTCAGGCACAGTATGGCCCATGCGAAATATCTTGACGTTTGAGCGCAGAATTAGTTTTTCATTGCCATGTCACACAAAGAAAAAAAGTATTAATTTCAACGTTATTCCTCATGAAAGCGACATCTAGGCTGTGTATTCATCCCACGCCCCATCCATCACCGTAAACTCTTTGATCACCTCACAAACTACAGTGTTGGTCAGGCTTAACTCAACGTTTCACATTTACATTCCACGTATGAAGGAAAGGATCGGACGCACACTTATTTTATCACAGTATAATGTTGTACTTGAATCGTCCGCAGAAAGTGTCTTGCATAATCCTGAAAGTTGCACGGGATAAAATACACACAAAACTGAAATGCCTGTATATAATCAAAGTAATACTATATTATGTAAATCCTGTGAGGACTTATGTGCATTTAGCCGCTTTGATAGACGCTTCATAACATTGCGCTTAGCCCTTTTTGATCATTTGACACAATAGGCTTCCCTTGTGAGATAGATTTGTACACTAGTAATACTTCACTTTTGTTTGGGGTTACGAATTCATGTTTTGTCATAATTGTGTATCATGGAATAAAATATTTGTAAAACTTTCACCCTCGTCTTGTTCTTTTGGTGTATGGCACTTCCTAACGTGACTCAGATGACCGTATACAGAAAGGCTGCTTACACTACTTATCCCCTCATTCAGTGTGGATTACATTTCTACAAATTACATTTCAAAATGACCCCAACCTCTTGGTCAGGAGAAACTCTAAAAGTAGGTGGGGAACAAATAATCCAAGCAAAGCCCAGATTTCTTAGCCAGTTTTGGCCTCTTTCATATTGATTGAACATTCAACTTTCCGATTGGTATCAGGGACGCAGGAATGGGCTATTGTCTATGCATAATCAGACACTACAACATTCCCATGTGTAGGCTATTTACAGTAACTTACAGCGACATATACAAGTAGATTCTAGTCTGCATTTGCTAAAATAGATGTTTACCAATTTAATCATGTAAATCACTCTTAGTTCTCAACGCAATTGAATTAGTTGTGGATTGTTGTTGTGAATTACTATTCTTATTATTATTATTATTATTGCTGTTATTCTTCTTCTTCTTCTTGTTATTATGTTATTATTCTTGGTCTTATGTGGGACACGCACCCTGGCACAGAGCGCAGTGGCCCTGACCGTCCTGCCCCATACCAGACACCAGATGACGCTCTTGTCTTACTGTCTTGCCTTTTTTTCGCTAAGATCCCTGCATGGTCTCCAACAACCAACAGCTCAAAGTTTACCGGACACGTTTCTCCTATTCATCAATATCCCCATTGAGTATCAAAGCCAATTTATGACTGGCCAACATGTGCACGTGATCCCATACAAATACCCCATATTTGGGCAGCGCACGTCGGATCAAGAATAAAAAAAAGATACCATAGCCTACCCCACCTATAAATCCTGGATTATTTTTTTTAGGGGAGACAGCTCTGAATTTTCCAAAAGCGGCTACAAAGAAAAGCAATGATCAACAAAAAAACGAAACAACCGAAAAACACAGCCCGCAGCCCTCTGTAGTACAACAAGAAAGTATCGGCAATACTTAAACATGAGCTCTTATGTTGACAGCTCCATTCTCAGGCAAACAAGCGAGACAACTTCTCCTAACACTATGTTTAGTTTCGACCACTGTGGTTCCCTGTCTGGGCGCCGGTCCAGCCGTTATGAGGGTGTTAATGTGAACGGGATCTTCACTTGTCCCGTCCCCACGACCTCTGTTGAACGGGAGGAGATGAAAACTAGCCTGCGTGGCAATACGGATACTCCTCTACCGCCAGGACCACAGATAACCATGGTCTCCAGTAGCTCGTCCGTGGACGCGAGTGGGCTCAACTACGGCAGTAACACGCTGCTGGGACAAGGGGCAGACAGAAACACGGAGAGGAGCGCGAAATCCAGCGGCAACAAGACCCAGGAAAGCGAGAGAAACGCGGAGAGCACGCAAGCGGTGAAACGAAATACAAATGTGAACCAGCGTCAGGACAGTGAGCAGCGACCACAGATTTATCCATGGATGACAAAACTGCACATGAGCCACGGTAAAGTTTGCCTGTTTTCTAAAGTGCGACTAAGATGCTTTCACTCTTAACGCTGCAGCACTTCTTTTCGCCCGTTCCCGATTCCCTCTTGAGTTTTATAGGCCAAACGCAGGAAATAATAAAAACTCGCGGTCATAAATTTTATGACAAAGGCATCCATTGCTCGTAAACCTGCTCTGTTACGGTGAAGAGGTGATCTGTGGGGTGATTTATGGTGGTATAATTGGATAACAGAACAAAACTGTGATAAAACTATGAAATAATATTACAAACACAAGCCTTAGTATAGGCTATTTGTTTTTTGCCGTGCTATACTCTTAGTCAAGCTATATGTATTACATTCAGAGGCTCTGTGAGAGAGAAGGGTTAGCCTTCAATTGAACTCTGGGAAACACCAATGCCCTGACCCAATCATGAACTTTTCACCTCGAAAAGATTTGAATAGGAATGCTCCTTGTCCATGGCTTGTATTGGAGCCACTAGTTGCCTATAGGCTACAGATGGACAGTGAGCACATTTGCTGCAAACAGAATATACTTGTGTTTTGTGTTCCTCCTTATCCCACACAGCGGGATGTTACTGTCCAACAGGACTGGGCCTGTTACCTTGCTTAGCACGCCAGCACTAGAGCAAGTTTAAGGAGGACATTTTTATACGATAACCTGGAAAACAGGGATTTCTATTTTTTAAATTACACTTCCTTAGATTTTATACATGTGTTTTTCCTCCCAGGATATTGTACTTCTGTGCAGCGGTCTCAGGCCCAGGCCAATGTTTGCATAGAGGCCAACACATTATTATTTTATGCTTCCCTATTTGACTCCTCGAATTTGTAATAATAATAGGATAATATTTCTTAAGTGATAATATACTTTTTTGTATTTGAGTGAGACCGAAAGCCAGGGATGCAGTGCAGGCCCCCCACGCCTTTTTATTGGCTGAATAGAGTTTAACAGCCTTTTTAGCCTGACATAATTTTTAATGACATAATTCCATAGTATAGCCTATATAATAGTAAGTAGCACCAAGCTACTTTATAGGAATATATAGGTTCGTTCAAGGGGGGAAACAAATTAATGCTTTTCTGAAAATATAATTTATTTTTCTTCATGTTGGTGGTTGTTATGATAGTCACCGACTGGATCATATAGGTAACCCACCTTTTTTTATTTACCACTACACCACTGCTGAAAGCTAACCGATTTTAATACCACTTCAGAATCGGACGGTAAGCGGTCCAGGACCAGTTACACCCGCTACCAGACTCTGGAGCTGGAGAAAGAGTTTCACTTCAACCGGTACCTCAGCCGCCGCAGGCGCATAGAGATCGCCCATACCCTGTGTCTAAACGAGAGGCAGATCAAAATCTGGTTCCAGAACAGACGAATGAAGTGGAAGAAGGACTCAAAGATCAAAGTGAAGGAATAAGTGCACTGAACGAGATTCACATCCAGCCCACACTGCACAGTGCTGGAGTGCTGCCTGACCTCCGGATGAACTGCTAGGAGCAATGACATCATGACACCGCTCTATGTGCTTCATCACCAATTATGTGTCACTTGCTGCAGTTTGGGACCTAATGTATTGAATATCACTCACTTTGATCAATCGGTTTACATTTCTAAATTAATTTGCTGCCCATGCGATGATAACCTCACTTTGCTGCATGGAGGGACAAGGGGTTGAGGGTCCTCTACGCTGCAAGCCTTAGGTCTGCAGTGCATGGGAAGGCTAATACTGTACCACTAATATTCTATGTTGTCTAATTAGGATAAGAGTTTCTGTCCATGTTATCAAATAAACGAACGAATCAAATCAAATAAAGGCATACATATTTCTCACTGCTTTCAAAATCATACCATAATGGTGGCGAGCTGTCATAAGCAACAGTTTTCCACCAGTAAAAAATGACTTTTTCCTCTTTCTTTTTCTTTTTTAATTCATTCTCTAATGTGTTGCAATGCAAAGCAGTTAGGGATTTGGTTGGATGTGTGATTTGTTCAGTGAGCGTCTTTGTGAGAGGGTTTCTTTCTTTTAGTCATCCATGTTGTCATATACCCTTGTGAATCTAAATCATTATGTATAAGTCAACAATTGTATGTGCTAATATTGTTGTAATGTGCAATGGAGCCACGTCCCTTGGCAGGCTTAAGCTGCCTGGCTTACACAAGGCCTAGAATAATTGATAGATATATTTGTTGATTGTAATCAATAAAATCTGACAATTTAAAGTAAACAATCTTCCAATGTATATCTGCTCAGTACGCATATTTCTCTTATTTTACACCAGACAAGTAGGCCTACTTCCTGAAATCAGGCTGCAAATCAGTGACATCACACAGCAGGCTCACGTTTTAATGACTTTTATGCTAGAGCGAATTAAAATATTTAAAAACAGTGAGATCATGTTGAAGACTAACGTTTTTGTATATTGTTTATTTATGAAGTGTCTTAGTGTTAATATTGCTGACTGCACCTTTAATGCCAATTTATTTCATTCTGTAATAGGCCTATGCCATTGTTTCACTCTGACTATAATAATCGTCATGACTAAGTGAAATCTTTTAGAGACACAACCAAGTCTTAAGTCTTTCTCGTGCGGGTTGGTTGGACATCTACAGTATTTCCTTGACTGACAAACGCGCATTGAAGTTTAAGGCCCTCATAAAAGTTTATTGCCCCTTTTCTACCACTCCACCACAGACAGACTCCGTTTCCTGTTTTGTCAGGGTAGGAAGGGACATAGCCTGTGATAACATTCGCCCACAACACAACATGAATGCAAACCTTTGGTTTCCTGTGGCCGCAGACTGACGCGCCATCACTGCGGTGCCATATGGCAACTTTATGATATCTTCCTGCTTTGAAGCTGGCATAATTATATTGTACTTAAAGTAACAATATCAGGTCTTATACAGAGGACATAAACTCATGCCAGTTGCTGGCTGTCTACATTCATAGTAGTAGTAGTAGTAGTAATAATATGACGCATTATAGCCCTAAGTTATTAAATAGCTCCTGTATAGCTTTGATAGCAGCACTTAGAACAAAATAAAAATCAACTCACCTCTCAAACTAATATCTTCCTATAGAACTTCCTTCAGAGAACTGGCTAGCACAGCGTCCACTTTCTCTGCGCTCTGTTAGGCCTAACCTTAACGTGGACAATGTATTGAATCCCTTTTTCTATGTCTTTCTTTTAGGGTATTTTAAAGTTTACAAGGTTACTTATGCCAATTGCCCCAAGCAGGGCCTGTGAATGGTGCATAGGAAGCACGTGGTGTCATTTAAGTGGGTTTTATGGCCTGGAAGAGCTGACAAACCTTCGATATATACACATCATATATAATCTTAACTGTCCGGAATCGCAGCTGCTGGCTTCCCCTTATCTGAGGAAGAAAGGGCTTTGTGGCAGTGAGGGTGCAGTACCTTTCTCCGGACTCTCTAGTCGAGTGGTGTGGGGGACTGGAAGCTGCTGCAGTAAGTTCTTTTTAACTTTGCCTACAGGCCTACAACGGTCCCGTTATTTTGCCATATGTCATATAAAAATAATGTTGTTTACGCTTTATTGGCGTGACTTTTTATCTCTGCATCCGCATGCATGATTATAAAATTAACTTCACATTTCACGGTATGACAGGGAATATGCGTCTGTCTTGTAACTGCAGGCCTTGCGTTTTACAATATCTAGGATTGTAATTGTGATTTTAAAATAATCGGTGGGGAAAATATAACGCATTTAGATTTTTTTGTAAATATTTGGCGCTGCACAATTAGGTCGCCAGAATGGTGATTATACAGAAATGGTTATCACGGTTGTTGGTTTTCACCAGGATTGTTTTTATGCAATATTTATGCCACATTTCAGTCTCACGAAATAAGGCAGGATAACTGTGGATTTAATACATGAATACTTCGCTATAGCAGAATTAATTAAAGATAGGTTTCAAAGTTGTGAGTTCATGTGTTTCAACAGTTTGTTTTGCACGGTTGGTCCTATCAGTAAGAGAAAAATTATTTGCCAAAATTGACCGTATGGAAAATCAAATGTCAGCCAGAACTACCAAAAATCATTGGACCTTTAGCCTCAACCCCACCCCACCCTTCATACCTCCATCTCTCTCTCTCTCTCTCTCTCT
>OMLI01050657.1:0-10915 GCA_900302605.1 Rondeletia loricata
GGCGACGAGACGGGCGGCACTGGGCTGTGGATGAAGACCTCGCCGGGGCGCCGGGCGCAGGACTACGGACTGAAAGATGTGGAGTCCGGGCGGAGGACGATGAACAACGCGTCAAGTCAAAACCAGTGTGGGGGTGCAGACTGGTTCTATATTATTCTTAATGATTTTGCCCAAACCAGAAAATAAATGCAACAATACTCTACAGTATTATGAATTAAGTGTGGTTTATTTGGTAGCATTTCGAATTGACTGATTTCATTTCAAAGTTTTTTATTTATTTATTTTTTTGCCTCCTCGTCCTCATGCCGCCCCTAGCAAGATGCCGCCCTGGGCAGCTGCCCATGTTGCCCATGCCTAGGTCCGCCACTGTGTGCACGCATGCCAGTGTGCCTCTGTGCCTACCCCTCTAAGCCTGATTGCAGTTTGTGATGCAGCAGCATAGTAATGAGACGTAGGATAGGATGTGTCATTGGGCTGCTTATACGGTCCTCCAATCAAGAAATAGAATGGCAAGCTTGTCCTCCTTTCAGGGAATCTAAGATGGGTTGTTTTGTGACAAAATATGGAAATATAAAAAAAATTTGTTCATGTATTTTGCATACAAGAAGACAATAACATAGTGGTGGTGGTGATGAAGTATTGTCGTACTATTGAATTATAATGACGTTGATTGCACACAGTAGCTGTGGACCGAGGTGATGATGATGAAGAGGGCAACAGCCCACAACAATAGAACATGATTGTTAATGAGTGTAAATCATCAATGGTTGATGATGATAACGATTATCACAGTGATGATGTATAACACATTTAGATCATGATGATGGTGATAATGCCTGCCAGCAGGCAAATCAAAATAACCCTCCGCCTTTCCCTCCTCCACTACAGCAGGTCCCGGTAGCCAACGGCACAACCAATCCCTGCAGCTCAGCCAAGTATGAGGTCAAACTGGAGCTGGCCTTCGAGTACTTGATGAGCAAGGACCGCCTCCAGTGGGTCACCATCACCAGTCCACAGGTAAAGGGTCACTGACAGGGTCAATCTGGGGTCAACAAGGGTCACTGAGCAGGTTAAGCGAAGCATCAAATTGCTGCGGCTCGAAGTGATTGTGTTGATTGTGGTCGCTGCGTTTTTTTCTTCTTCTTCCTTTAATTCTTACTCTCTGAAACTGGTCTGTTATCTATTTTGACAGTATCTATGAAAGATGTGTTTAAAAAAAAAAACTCCACAGATTTTTTTTTTGACTGTGGTTTCAGGCTATCATGATGAGTATCTGCCTTCAGTCTATGGTGGATGAGCTAATGGTGAAGAAGTCAGGCGGCAGCATCAAAAAGGTTTGTTTCCAGGACATTTAAATAGCACATATAACTATGATGGCATCCTTATGAATCAGGTAGAGACCACATGCTTTTGAATGTTTTCCACCTAATACTCAGGGATGTAGTGGAGGGTAAATGCACCTAAACTCAGCTGACCCACCTTTTTATTTAAAGAATAGTTTACCCACCTTTTTAGGCTGACATACATTTTTATGATTTACGTTTACATTGTACATCATAGTAAGCAGTGTCAAACTGATGTAAGTTGCATGAAGACGGCATCTTTTAAGGGGGAAAAAGCATAAATTGCTGCTTTGCTGGAAATATAATTTGTTTTTGTTCATTTTCGTGGTTGTGATGCCTCATGGCGATCACCAAGCGGAGATCATAGTTTTTGCACCTTTTTCTTTACCAATATATCACTGCTAATACTAAATGGCTCACTCAACCATTCAAACTTGTCATGGGCACATCCTCTGTTTTGTCAGTGTTTTGAGTGCAGAGCTGAAATCAGGCACATGCTTATATGTAAAGCACACTTCAGATGTTAATAGATTTTCTTTCCTTACAATAATAATATTGTGTTTTTTACTCATGTTGCTGTCTTGTGTGTCATCTCTTAGATGCTGAGGAAACGGCACAATGGCTCCATTCACCGGTCAGACAGTCAGCAAGCTGTGAAATCTCCTCCTCTACTGGTGAGAAACGGGATATCATGCCCTAAGTGTGTGTTTGTTTTGGATTTAGATCTCTGGTGCAGGAGAATTTGACTCTGTATGTTAATTTGGCTGCAGGACTCCCCCGACCCGAGCCGTGAACAAATCGTCAAACTCTCTGTGAGTATATTTTTGAGTGTTACTATTTGGAGTGGATTTTTGGGTTTGTTGTAAGGTACCATGCTGGAAAAAAATAGTGTTCTGCAAAATGCTGAAACATGCAGCCCATTAATGTGGTAGGATAATATATTTCCATAACCCCACACCCCTGAAACAGACTCCCAGACAGATAAATCTAATGTCTGTCCAGTATTAAGTGTGCTATCGATGATTCCATTCAGACCAAGCTGAGCTCAGTGTCCCTCCGAGGGATCAGCGCCTCCAACTCTGCAAACGATATCAGTGGCAATGATTTCCATGGCAACTACGCTTTCGAGGGAATCGGGGATGATGACCTGTAACCCCTGCTTCCCCCCATCCCCTTTCCATTCCACTCTCAACGATTGGGACGACAAAGATTACAAGCTGAGCTGAGCCGAGCCGAGCGGAACACAGGTGTCCGGTTCTGCAAGATTGTAGCTTCCTCCTGGAGAATTTGTGTCTTTTGTTTTTCAGACTTATAAAAAGCTCATCTTGATTTTGTATTTTAGTTAGTCATCATATTCAATTTAAACATTGTCTCTATGTTATGGAACTTGTGACATCATTTAAATAGCATGCAAAGCTAAAGATATTAAAATAGGGACGCATTCTTCTACATTGCAGAAATCTGTTCTTTCAAAAGAATTGCTTATATATTACTGTCTTACAAATTCCTAATTTTTTCATTGCACACGAGTTGCTGTTTCATTGACATTATGTGTGAAGTTCTATAATCCATTGGAATTTTTGAGGTACAAAGTAAATTAATATATTATAAACTAAACGGATGAAGAAAACTTGCCAGATCTTGGAATTGTCCTTTGGTGGTTGCATGTTCCTTTCCAACTAGAGAGCCAAATGTTTAGTAAGACCTGGCACTAGTGATAATACAGCAGAACTGGACATGGATAGTTATCTAAATTATCTAGAGTCCAGTGAATGTGTTGAAATTGATCTCAATTGAGCAATTAAAACTACACTATTCAGAGCAACAGCTTCATTATATGGATGATATGTTTGGCTTGGCTATATACCAAAATGTCATGTACTTAGCCAATATCTAGTTTTCATACTGTTAGTGATCCTCTGTCTGTCATGCTATCCATGTGCCAAGTTAGTAAATACGTTAGGTTTGGCTCCACAAGATTATTACAGTGGTGTTTTTAATAACATTTTCACCTTATGTTTGAGGCACTGCCTTCAAAAATAGTCTAATGCCTTAACTTTTCCTTTTTGCCTCATGGATTACCTTGTTATTTAACAAGAAAATGGGGAGGTTATGCCATTGGTTGAAACTTTAAAGAAAATCTAGTTAGTTTTAGCCAGTGTTACCTAGAATCTTGCAGAACATCATAGATTGGTTGATTTGGCCGAGCTGCTTGCACTTGCTGAACCCATAATTTTGCACAGTATTACAGGTGGAGATGGATATTTGAGTGAAAGCTTGAGCATGACTTAATATTGTGTGGCAATTTCTAAGGGGCTCTGTAAATCCATCTTTTTTTTTTTCAACCAATTTTTTAAGGTTTCTCATAAATGCCAAATTATAGTTTACTAAAGCATTTTGCACAAAAGAAACATAACAAATTATGACAATGTCACTTTTATATTATGTACATGCAATTAAAAAGTATTCTGAACATTTACTAATATCTTTATCATCAATAGTTTATTGTAATCAAATAGATCAAATGTAATCTTAGCTGTATAGAAAAGCTTTAAAAGGACTAACATTTATCATTGTTTACAGAATGTTTAGGGGACTTTTTAGTTAAAATGAAAAGTGTTTACAAATTTCACATCTGATTTGTATTGATTGTTTTTCTTTTTGGGGCGAGTAATGGTGTTGTGCAGAGCATTCTTTTGGGCTTCAGTTCATTGTTGTAATTTGTAAGTACAGTTTGTCAATCATCTCAGAGGATTTAGTTGAAAAGTTGCTTTGATTAAGTGACTAATGTGATCACAATTGCTGGTGTGATCTCTGAACAAAGTTAGTTCATGGAAGGTAACCCAACAAAATGAACATATTCCACCATTTTGTAACATGTCATTCCAGGTTCAACAAGTCATTCCTTTCGCTGTTAGCATCTGTTATTTCAAAAAGCTGCATCTCAGTGGTTTGAAACGTAAATGTAAATCGATGCCAACCCATCAACAAGTGTACTCTCACTGGTAGCCAGAACTGTAAACGACAAATGTTCTCATCATAGAAATGTCTTGTTCTTTCACTGTTATGCTCCTCTGTCTTCAGTGGAGTATAGAGGGGTATGAACACTAAATAGAAGTGTCACCATTGAGGCCTATTTTGATCATTTTTGTGTCTCCACATTACTTTCAAGAGCAAGTACATGGAAGCTGCCAATAAATGTGTAGGTGCCAAATTACACTTTGACTTGGAGTGCATTTTCGATCACTATCATACATAAAGAAAAATGTATGAAATGTAATCTAGTGTGTGTTGACTTGTTTATTTAGCTACTTTTCTGTTTTCTTTTGGTGGTGAGGTCAGTGACAACTGTCATTGGTCTTTTTTCTCAGGAGGCTAAAATGAACAAAGAAATTAGGTGATGTGGTGGTTCTTAATTGATGGTCCAGTTCAGTCGTGTCTGCATCATTGCTGAGAGCTACTCCCATATTCATTATTGTCGGCTTTTGGTCCTCCATTTGATAACATGCAGGCATCTTGTTCCTAATTCTTGCATAGAGCAGCCATGAGTTGCAGTACCCATTAAAACAACAGAGGTAGGAATCGGTACATCACAGCACAATTCACGTAAGTTCCTATATAAAATATCTTGGCTGATCTTCATGGAAGGCATATGGAATAACTTGAGTGGTGTGTGTGTCTTGCTTTATGAGCATATCTACAAGACTCAAAAGTGGCAGTGTCTGACTAAGCAATAATGAGATTACTGTTGAGTTTAAGCAATATTTCACACATGTATATTATATGACTCACAACTCTTAAAAGAAAAATGAAAACCAGTCTGATGTCTGACATTCAATGAAATGAATTTCATGTGTTTATTTCAAAATCCTCACTTAAGGCAATTATGAAACCACTGCATAAGGACAAAAGAGAACACTTGGGGACCTCAACACTAATCAATGGGTTTCGATGCTCCACTGTGTTATGGCAACCTGAAAAATATCTCACTTGCATATAATAGTAGTAATTCACAAAGAGATGAAACTTAAATCACCATCCCTAATATTTTCCCCATATTAACTAAATGCCACTGACACAGCACACATTCAAAATAGAAAAGAAAAACGTTATATATATATTAATAATAAAGTATGCACTTCTAATAGTGTAATACAGCCACATTAGAAAAATAAAAAAAACATACTATACATTTCATTTTGACACACATGCTTACTAATAAGTGTCATCTTTTTGTTTTTCAAGTTTAAAAAAATGCACACAACAATGAGCTAATTTCACAGTCAAGCAACATGACTCAACATACAGTCTCCCTCAAAAGGACTCAAATTTAGGCTCAGACAATCAATGAAGGCTTAGTTCATCCTTTGAGAAACATGTTCATGTATCATGTCTATGCTGAATCAGAAGTGGTAGTGGTGGTGCACAATGCCATTTCTTCTCACCTACTATAGTAGCACTTTGTTTATCCCAACCTCTGTTTCTTGAACCAAACAGTGTACCAATGCAAAAGTGTGTATGTATGATTGTGCTTAACTAATGATTTTTTTCTTAATGACACAAGCAACTATAAGACTGAACAGAGCTTTTCAGAATACTTGTGCATGCATATTTAGTATTTTGAATAAGCTTTGGTTTCCCAACATTTCAGTCTTCCAAATGAGCTTTATTCCTGAGGGGTTTGGGATAAATGACAATGTGCAGTTCAAGACATTGGGGATTATTTTATTAGGTTAACACAACCTAATTTACCAATATAGTTTATCAACTGATAAAACAATTTCAGCATTATCAAATAACACTGTGCTAGTAGTACATACTGTACATTAGTCTGATGGCATGCCTTTACCAGTACTGGTGCATCACTGCAAAGCACAGCACAGGCCCTCACAAGGGCCCATCTTCACTTAAAGCTGCACTATGTAGTTTTAATAACTTACAAATGCTTTCAAACCTCATGTCATATTCAAATAACCATATGAAGCAAACCAAAGGTACTGTAAGTCAAGGTTTTCATTCCTGTACTGTAAATGTGGTAGGAGGATAGCAACACCACGCAAAATACGTTATTTCTAGCTTCCAACAGCATTCCAGGGATCTAATTTTATTCTTGGTACACAACTAAAGCTTTGACATAAAACTTTTGAAATTGACATTTAAAACTTAACATTTAAAAAATAAATATAAAAATGTCCTTCCTAAAACTACACAATGCAGCTTTACGAATTCAGGCAAAAGTGGCACGAGCTCCACGAATTGACTAATATTCTGTAAGGGCAAAAAGTGGTTCTGATGTAGTGTGAAAAACACAAATGTGTGGGGTAGTTTAACCTATTGTGGTGTAAAATACTGAAAGGGATATTGAAAGGACCTACAAAGTGGAGCACTTATCTAAGTCCATTTGTCTGACACAAATACAGCAACAACAGAGACAAGCTCTGAATAGCTTCCTCCACCCTATTCAATCCAAAATGCATCAACATAATCTGAACATTGTTTTTCATAATTGTGCAGAATTCTACAAACAAACAAGTAGCAGCCTCTGAAGACATTTTGACAAAACACTAAAAAGACCAACAAACACAAAAACAATATAAAGGCTTTGTGGAGAAAAAAAAAGTTGCTGGTTATATTTTATACAATCTCAAGTTTGTGGCACAAATGTTCTGTCTTCCCTACCTAGACATATACTGCATATCGACCCCTACTTCTTTTCTCTGAGTTTGAAATCCAACACCCACTGCGACTCCCATCCCTTCTTCTACCTCATCCTCTTCGTCATTGCCAGGCATCTGAACTTTGACCCAGCCGTCAGTAGCCAGGCCGTGCTTCTTCTGGTGCCGCTTGTAATTGTCCCAGTGGCCAGTAGTGTAGCCGCACTCCTGACATTTGTACGGCTTCTCCCCCGTGTGCCGAAGCATATGGCGCTTGAGGTTCATGCTCTGGTTGCAGCTGTAACTGCACACAGCGCACTGGAAGGGCTTGGCGCCCGAGTGCACCCGCTGGTGGCGCTTCAGGTTGGCCAGGTTCCCGCAGGCGTAATCGCACAAATGGCACTTGTAAGGTTTCTCGCCTGTGTGCACTCTGTGGTGACGCTTGAGGTTGTCGAAGTGCGCTGAGGCGTAGTCACACTGTGGGCACTTGTATGGTTTCTCGCCGCTGTGCGTTTTCATGTGGCGCGCCAAGTGGTTTGGGTAGTGTGTGAGGAAGGGGCAGGCGGCGCAAGTGTAGACCTTGTCACTGCGCTCGCCAGGGCTGTTGGGTGACGACGAGTCCTTAGTCAGCATTTCAAGGGTACACTTGGCACATATCTGGGCCGAGGTACCATCCTCGTCCTCCAGGACAATGCCGCACAACCGGCAAGTAAAAGGGAAAAGTGAAGGGGGAAGGGCGCCGTCCGCTACCCTGCCTCTGGTTTGGACTGTCACCCTGCTGCTGCTGCCGCTGCTGCCTGTGGTCTCCAGAAGAGTTGGGGGCTGGTGGCCAAGAGCTGGGTTTGAGGTTGGCAGGGGTGGTGGCGGTGCCCCCTTTAAGCTGTCAAAGGCTGATAGGTAGTCATTGTTCTGGGCACCCAAATTCAGGTTTGAAGTTGGCCTCACAACCTCTGCAACTTTATCAAAAACAAATGAGTTAGTTACACTGGATGGTTTGATGCTGGGTGATGAAAGCTATCAAAAAGCAAAATAAGTTTTTGGTTCTCAGACTACTTCAAAATGGTGAATATACTATTTCACACCCAATGTCTTAATACCATACTGTATACTCCATCATATCATGCCCACACAGAGATAGACAAACTTAATATGCAGATAATTTAAGGTCTATGTCTATTATTTGAGGAATTTGTCAGATAAAGGAGAGAGTAACACTTAACATTGCCTCTTTTTCCCCCATTTTCACAGTGTAATTGGACGGTAAAAAAGCACAAATATACACCTGGAGACAATTCAATAACTGCCAATAGAGAGAAAACTATGGCCACTTTCCCTCTTCCTTGCCGCACTGCTGTAATTATGGAGATGAGGTAAATAAATTATAAAGGAAAGCCTAAATACCCTTGGCTGAAGCACCAGGCTCTTCCACGCTGGGTCTTTGGCCAGTCACTTGCCTCTTCAGACTGGTTTGGGCACTGGCAGGTCGCGATGCGTCCTGTCCTGCCAATATGGAGGGCACATGCATGCGCTGGTGCCTCTTGAGGTTGCCAAGGGAACTGCAGGCAAAAGTGCAGCTGTCACATTTATATGGTTTTTCCCCAGTGTGAATGCGCAGGTGTCTCTGCAGGTTCACCAGCTGGGCTGAGGCATAGGTGCACAGGGGGCAGTTAAAGGGCTTCTCCCCATTGTGCGTCTTCATGTGACGTTTCACATGGTTGGCATAGCGCGAGGAGAAGCCGCAGAGGTGGCAGGAGTGCACTTTGGGCGATCCGTCCTCACCTATCAGTACTTTCTCGTCCTCCCCGTTTCCCACCCCTTCACCATCAATCTGCACGTGGGAACCCGAGCGAATCCCACTGACGCTACCAAACGGTGAACAGAAGTCCGTACTTTTGGCTTCCCTGGAGGCTTTGCAGCACCTAAGGCAGTATGGACCCACTAGGTCTATGCCGGGTCCCAGAGGTTCATCACGGAGCTGGCCGCAGCCCCTGCAGGACAGGTAGGGAGGAAAAGTGGGCTCGGACTGGGCTGCTCTGCCCTCGTCTTCCCTTCCGTTGTCAGTTGTGCTGCGTGAGTTGTCTTCTTCACTTTCCATGCTGAGTTGGCTGTAGGCAGGGCTCTGCTCATCACCCAGAGGATACACAGAGAAACCAATCTCGGCAGCTACTTCTGTGTAGGAAAGACATGCAAGACAAAATTATTGTGTTTTCAACTATTGTGTGTTTTCAACAACAGACATGTACAACAGACCTTCAGACACAGAAAGGATTGCATAATTCTTTCAATCCGCCTCAACATGTCACACCAAGGTTTATATTTGAAACTCTCCTATCTCCTTCTCCATCTGGTATGAATTATAGAAATGTGCATTATTCTGTCAAACTGTCGAAAACAAAGCGCCCAAACCCTAAAACTATAACAGATGTTCAGCACAAAGGAACACCAGCAAGTCAGACTGTGTTATAATTAGACATGGTTAAAACTGAATCACCTAAAGAGCACAGATCTCTCAGTTCAAACAGTATTTCCTCTCGCTGAACAATTCAAAGCTGTCTAAATTCTGACAAAGCTAAAACAACATTCAAAAGGTGCCTGGCTGTTACCTGAGATGCCCTACCATTCAGGTTGGACTGTGTAAGATGACTTAAGGACAAAGAAAATATACTTTCTCAGAAAAACACGACTGAATTTCAGAGAAATTCCAAGATTTGATACTTACAGTGCTACCAGCGAGGTTAACTGCGTTTGTGTTGTTATGCCATCTGGGGGTTCAAGACAATGTGATGAAATAAAAGAATAACCCTTTCCCAAAAGGGAGAAAGAAAACCTTCAGCACGTAGCACTCAGGCTTAGGCCAATGCTTCTCTTTCTGTAAAATGGCCTTCCCACCATCTGAAGCAAAGCAGACAGCAAAAAACCACCTTCCTTCACAGATGCAGAGGGAGGATGTGAGGAAGGCAAGAGTCCGGACTGCCCTTTTATCCTGGCCCTTGGAAACCCCTCGTGGATGATTACCAAGCCTAATGATGATGATGATGACTATAATGGTAAGGCTGATGATGATGATGATGATAATGATGATGAGGGTAGATGATGATGATGATGATGATGATGATGATGATGATGATGATGAGGGTAGCTGATGATGAGGGCGAAACGATAATGGCACTGGGGTAGTGGGAGCGGAGGCAGCATCAGATGATGATTATGATGATGATGAATAAATGCCCTCCTGTAATGGTGTCCTTGATGGTAATGGCCCTATTTGTATGACCCTTATATAATAATGGTGTCTCAGCTCCTTCTACTTTTCCATTTTTCAGATCATTCTCTCTGACAAAGAGCTATGCTGGGAAATATGGGCTGCAGTGGGAGTTTCATTTCTCTCACTGTGACACAGAGAGGGACTGCACTTGATACTGAGAGACATAAAGCCCAGCGAGTCCTCTTTGTGTTGTCGCCACTTTAGAAATGAAGTCGGGACTGCATTTGCTTTAGTAAAAGTAGTGAAAAGATTTTCATCAGGAATTCCTGCAAATTAAAATGAGGGCAAAGCATGAGACCATTGTCCCTGTACCCAGTAGCGGCTCCTGGCCATAAATACTAGTGGGGCAGATAATGGTTCCAGAACAAAAATCGCTAGCCACGCCCATTTTTATATCGTTCTTTTAATAACAAAGTGTATCCTTCATTTATGGGCTGATGAAGACAGGAAATGAAACGAACATAAAATATTTGCTGGGACTTTAAACAAGCTCATTAAAAAAAACAAATACAAATACATAAGCATTCATATGTCCATTATATAATGACAAATTGAATTATTAGGCTATATACACTGCCAAGTTTCTGCCACAGTCTCATCTTGTCACCTCAACTGTAGAGGAATTTGGCACGGCGATCTTTAAGATGCGCAAA
>OMLI01050661.1:0-10038 GCA_900302605.1 Rondeletia loricata
GGGGAGGGGCAAAGGGGAGGTGAAGAAAGAGGATGAACCGTTTGAGGCTCATATTGACATGCTGTTCTGAAGGCTCATGTGAACACAGGTAAGGGACTAACTAACTAACTAGTTGTTGATCCTCAGGGACATTCAACTCACTACCTACAGCAGTTTCGATGTATTCTCACCTTTTCATAAGAAATATATGTGATTTGGATTTACCCACTTTCATCATGTGATAGAGCTATGGAAATGTGTTTTACAGGTTGAACTGGTCTGATGTAAACTGGTGAGGTGTTGTGTGAGTGCTAGTTTGCATAATGACTTTTACCTCCGGTAAGCCTTATCTATAATCAGGCCATAGCAGCCAAATTTGCACCTGTGTTTACATGATTGAGGAGAGTTGTTTATCAATTGGTGGTGTAAGTGGCATTTGTAAAATGAATGAAAATGTTTTCATATGTTTTGACAGAAGAAGACAGCTGATCTTATTCCAGAGTCTGTTCATTTTTGAGGGATAATAAACTGTAAGGCAGCTGTGTAGTCCAGGGTCCACTACTAATGTACACAATGAAATATTGATCTGCAGCCATGGGTCAAAAACATTTGGATGTCAACAGACTGAGAGTTGAATAATACCCCCCCAAAAAATCCTGCACATTTATAACATGTTACAATAGTATTTAACATGGGGGAGTACTGTCAGCTGAGTGCCAGGCATTCCAGGAGTCTTCCCTGCCCTGAGGCAGAAAAAAAGAAAGAACCAGTTTGACTGAATCATGTTGATATGTTGTCCTCACTTTGTTTGTTTGTTTGTCTTAGCCATGGATGGCATGTTGGAGGGAGCCGCTGTGTTGTGTGTATGTAAACTGGCCTGCAGTCTTCTCTTCCTGCCCTCAGTGACTGCCTCCTTCAGTCCTGTCAGCTTCTGCTGCTGCTGCCTACTCATCTTCACTGACTTCCTAGTCACAAGTAAGTATCTACTCATGAAACGTCAAGACGGGACGGTCCACTGGTCACCAGAGTGCCGTTATCCTATCCCACTACTTCCCAGACCGGAGTCGCCCTAATCATTGACACTTGTTTTGTTTTTCCCTCAGTGTTTCTAACTTTCCTGTGGATTGCCGAGTCCTGGCTACCTCAGCTGGCCCCGCTCAGTGATGTCATTGCCCTGCGCTTCCTGCTCTTTCTCTGCCATACGTATGGGGCCGTATTGCTCTTGACCACACCTCTGATTGCCGTGGAGACCGTGACTAGACTGCTGTGGCCCCACACCGACACTCACAGGACAGCGGGCGAGGAAGGTTGTGAGGAAGGTCGAGAGGTCGCTCTGGGGCAGTGTTGTTATGTCGGAGAGGTGACCATGGAGGAGGAGGATAAGAACGAAGGGAATGACATAGATGAAGACCAAGAAAAAGGGAGGAGGCTGTCCTATGCCATTGGCTACCTCTGCTGCCTGTCTGTGTGGATTGTCGTTGGCCTCAATGTGAGGTGGGGATGGAAGCTGGAGGAGGTGTGGGCTGTCGCCTGCATGCACACAACCGACTCATTCATTGGATGTTTGCCCAGCCTGCTCAGCAGCCCCATTCCCAGCACACTGGACCCCTGCTGGGGCATGGCGTTCCTCTCCCTCCCTCTACTACTGACTATGGGTATGGGCCTGCACAGGTGGCACCAGGCCCCCGCACAGACACACAAGGAGAAACATGGAGCTAACAGTAACAGCAACAGTGGCTGGCAACACCTCGTTCCAGCGCTCTCCGCACCATCTGAGACTGTGAACCCTGGGATGCCGGTGTCAGAGCCAGCGCAGTCTGTTGACCCAGAGAAAACACACAGCAGCTGCACTGTTCACAGAGCGTGTTCCTGGAACAGCATGCAGATGTCGCCGCGTCACCATGGAGACTTTGTCCTCCTTTCCCCAGAGTGTTTGTCTGCAGACTGGGGAGGACAGGAGCACGAGAGGACAAAGAGAGGTACACCTCTGGCATTTATCATGGAGGAACGCATAGACTCACAATACAGGAGCCCGTGTGGGTGGCGACAGTGGGGTTTTCCCTGCCTGGGGGTGAATATAATGACAGGGTTTGTGGGTGTGCTCTCTGTCTTTGTGCTGCCTCTGAACCTCAGTGTGAACATTCTCCTGATCCGAACCATAGAGACGATGCTGGAATTGTGTATTAAATCTTTAGTATCTCTGCAGCATATACAAGACAGGGGTCAGTCTCTCACAATATAACACTGATGTTATGAGGGATGGTAGTGGATACTGATTGGAGGTTGGGTTTTTTTGCCCATGTGACTGGATCACCAGATTAATATTGCATGTATGCAGACAGCTGGCCTACCTGTCAATAGTGGTTTAATAGAGTGTAAATAACCCATTCTAAGCAGCTATTCACGTGTGGAATCAAATGTGGAAAGCTGCTGAGAGGTGTTGGGAAGGCAGGTTGAGGCGTGCTTACCAGAAACACAGACACGAAACCTGACTGAAATAGACTGTCATAAGGCCCACTGTTAGTGGTGAGACTCTTAAGACCGTTTTGTCATTACACAGTGGGTTACAGAACTAGTCTCTCCAGTTAAATTAAGACTAATCCTGGAGCAAACACTATTTTGAGTACAGAGTGTGCTTACACTGCATCCAATAAACCGCAATAGATAAATAAATACAGGTGACTTGAAGTTGTGCCACATATTTTGTACGTCTTTGTAGTTTTGTTTCTGTGCTTCGATCGCAGAATCAGTTTCAAAGGATTGTATTGTCACCGCAAGATGGTACAGTGAGATGTAGTGTAACTGGAGAAATTGTACACATAGTTAACATAGTAAAACAAACACAAACATTTAAAAGACTGATGTACACTCATCTCATGAATCCGGAACTGACACGTTGTAGTTCAAAGGTGAACGAGGAGGCAGGTGTCACAGGGAAACACCAGAGGGCACTCTGGTACAATAACAACTCCAGGCAACTAACCTCTAAGACCATGAAGCTCTCAGGATGCATGATAGACATACTATAGGATGAAACAGGAGATGGATGAAGGGGATTAGGTTGTCTTCCCTTTGACAGAGCCAGGGGACAAACGCTGAGTTAACAGAGGCCTATACAACACCTTCTCTGCCAAAGTATTCAGACCTGTACAGACAAATACTTTAACCCAAGGGCACTGATTTAGCCAAGATCAAGCAGGAGGTCCCACTTCCTCAGTGTCTGTGTGTTTATGCTATTACGTGTATTAAACAGATGGAAATACTGTTAATGTCCCGATGTATTCATAAGCAAATCATTGCTTCCGAATGGCAAGATGACATGTTCTGGCAGTTTCCTCAATCAAGATATTGTTACTATTCAGTGCAGGAACTTTGCTTATCTGTAATGTGGCATCTCAACTGGCATTAAAAAAAAATCAAGTAGATGTATGGCATTACAAAAGTTGAGATAATGTTCTTCCTAATGGTAACACCTTCAGGAAGCAAATTATCTCAACTTTCTTTTATGCCTTTACAGTAATAGCACACCCATAAGTAATTTATACTCCGTCCCAGCCAAATGAATAATCGCATGATTCACCTACATGTGACTCGTTCTTTGTGCATTGCTTTCTCAAATGACAGTTTCTGAGGCAGGATCACTCCCACATTCAACATCCTTGTACTTGTACTTGAACACGTGATGTTCAGAGGTTACATACACTTCAAAAGGTATCTCCAGAGTAAGACTGGGTCCTCGCTCAAAACACAAGAGCCAACAGATGACTATGTAAGTACCACCAGTTCTAGCTATTTTTGTCATCATTCTCAAGAATGGACATGCATTTGAATGCATACAGATCTAAGACAAGCACAAGCACGCACAGTATCTGACTAAATAACGCTGAGTATCATTTCATAAATCCACCATCGTGAATATACAGCGTCGAGGCCCCTAGACTGTGGGAAGCCTTAGTGTTGGTGTTACTTTTATTCTGACTGTACCCTGTATAATCACTTGCCCCCAGTCATATTTAATCTAATATATAATCCTATAGCTAAACAAGTGCAGTAATGATGATCTATCCATGCCTTCAGCACATTAGGTGCAACTCTTCTGTTCTTTCACTGCAAAAATTAAGAGATGACAAAGGTGAGCCATCATCTTTTGCCTTTTTTCAACCACTAACAAGATAAAAAACCGACACTCCCGCCTCAGGAGGGCCACATCTTACTGGAATTAGATAGGGGTGAACGAGGGCTTAGTGACTGTTTAATGGACACTTCCTCCTGAGGCAAAAATGTCTATTACAGGATGGACACTTTCTCCTGAGATAAAAATGTCTCTATTACAGGAGTGAAGGTTGAGTGAGGGGAGAAAACTACACGGAATCAAAGCTGAGCATAAGAAGCCACTTGTCCTGGGGGTCTGGTGTGAACAAACGGCTCTGCTTCAAACTGCACAGTTCGCTGTGTAACAGATGTAATCATGATGCAACAAGAGTCAATTGCATTGGAGTGTGAATTAATAAAACAGTAGGGTACTGTGTTACACAAAAAATAACTACCACTACACTCTCAGCTAACAATGGTTTAAATTGACTTGGGTGTCTTATTTGATATAGTGTCTGATTCATATGTTAACTTTCTAAAATAGTCTCATTAAAAATGTATAATTAATTCGCCCCCAGGTTAGCCAGCACTCTCTCAAACCTGGCAGAGCAATGGTTAATGAGGACCTATCTATGGCTGTAGCTCAGCTGCAGTGAGGGAACACTTATCTCAGGCAGACGGCTTTGCTTTTTATTAATCATGTCAGAAATGCCTGTGTGAGAATAGGAAAGCAGAATAAAGACAGTGCACAACCTCCCACCTCACTGTTGGACGGCTCAGCAGGGCTGGGAGTTGGGCACATCTCACCAAAAATGTCTGGCATGAAACTCTTACTAAACAGGAACACGTATTGACAAGCAGAGGCAAAGCCTTCCTACATTTCAAATAGGATTCCTCTGCCTTCGACATCATTCCCGTTAAGTTTTCCATTTCACCTATGTTGACACCCAGAATAATGTGACAGATTATGTTCATTCTCTAAAGACACACTAAAACATTAAGCAGGCATCAGTATTGATGTACTATCCTGTACGCCATCAGTGTTGGTGCACATACAAACCAGGACAGAGTTAAACAGACAGGTTGGTTTTAGCGGTAATTTATTGTTATACATTAAAACATTTCCCACAAACCTCTATCAAGCAGCAAAAGCACACTAGAGTGTGTTCACACAATGATGGGTGCACAGCGGCCATCATCAAAAGACACAATCTTTATAATCATTAAAAGTGTCAGTTATCATAATCATTTTTACCATTATCATCACCAACACCAATAACCCACCACCATCTGACAATAATAATCTCCTTCGTAACATCCAAATGGAAAGTCTTTCTTGAAGCAGGCCCCACTGAGGTCTGCACCATACAGGACTGGGGTCAAATGGCATTTCCAATTATTAGCATTTGTTTTAACCTGCATTAAGCACCAAGAGGTCGGGATTTACTTCATAAGCACAATTCAGACAGTGTCAATCAAAGAGAAGTAAACTGACTTTCATATACTGTCCTGATTGTCTAAATATACTCGTACTCATATTATCCTATTGGAAATCCTCACACATCTGCTACTCCATGCACATTAAAACAAACGTGAAGAATTATCAGCAAATACACACAATTTGACTCTGGTTTGCATCATACTGCACATACTGGAATCACATCACACCAAAACATCCAACAAAACAGGGGCACTGCCCCAATTCTTTTAAATGGACAACACAGACAACATACACACACACGCAAAGATGTACAGTGGCAAAGGGTGAGGTGAATTTGTCTTTTTTTTTTTGCTCTTGAAAAGTCATACCTGGGCCAGACGTATTTTGTAATAATAAATACATTTAGCTACTGCATGAGCAGACTTGGAGGGCCAGATGGGCTTTATCAAGCACAGCTAAAGCTGGTAGGATTTAAACTTCTATTTGACCCAGGCCAGACGAATACACCCGCACATATGCCCACCCACACCCACGCACACGCACGGGCAAAGCAGCAAACATAACCGAGCCTCAGAGGAATTATCAGCGGTTGTATCATTTGATAGCGACAGCCTTGTGAATGCCAATTGTGCAGGAATAGCATAACAACGCTATTGGCCATCCATCACCCCTTTCGTTGGTAATGTCCATTACCTCAACATTTATATAAATGATATGATTTAAAAGAAAAAGAACAGTTGGTCTCCATAGCATTTTAGATTTTCAACACATTTTGAGCAATATATCATGTTAAACTTTCCAGATTTTAGCATCAGCAAAGTCATGCTGCTACAGCTAGTGGTCTCTGCCTCATTTGGCTAACTACTTACATGGTCTGATTTATCATTCTGATTTGGCCTTTTAATATTAGGACAAAATGACCACACGTCATGACTGCAATGGAGGCAGAAATGTAATTGAGTGCTAATGCTAAAGTGGATAAAGTACCCACAGGTATACTGTATGCAGAATGCTAGCATACTCGTGGTTCCTGGGGAAAAGCAGAAACCAAAAGATGAGCCAGTAGAGGGAGAGGAAGAATTTATGCCTTTTAACCAGTGATATATGCAAACATGCAAGTCCCCACTCCCAGAATAGCAGCATATTCTCAGACAACCTACCTTCAAACCATACAGGTGGATGGGGTTGGGGAGTGGATAAGGATGGGCAACTCATCAACCACTTATTCACTCATTTATTTAGTTGTAAGTGACATGGAGAATCACTGGAGGACATAGAACAAGAGCGTTCCTTGCAATAATGGAGACTTTCAATGGACACACATGGATGTGACCTACGGGAGGGCTTGAGAAACCAAGAACATGGGACATCACCCCCCACATGCGGCAAAGGGTATAACATACAGACAGAAGTGAAAAGTGCTAACAAGTTCAGAGTGGACTGCTGAAACTGTGGCCAAAGAAAAGCAAAAGGAGTCGAGTGCTGTCAAACACATTCCACAAACACAACTAAGCCAACTGTACAGCATAGAGAAGATAAGCGACCGGTCTTCGGCTTCCGCTTACTGGGACAGAGAGTGGACATATGTCTGACAAGCCTGGAGCTTGATAAGGAGAGCAGTGTCCCCTGGGACTGTGCAAGGTGGACCCGGGACAGTCGCTTTAAGAGGGGAAATCACTTTCAGGGCTTACATCACTGACACAGACCCCAGAAGAGCCCAGGGGTCCCTCTCTCTCAATCAGTCTAGTCATCTTTTTATTTAAAGCGGAATGAGTGCAGGCCATATTATACGGTCATTCCAAAAGTCCCCCATAAAATAACAGTGCAGGTGATAAGAGCGGCAGCACACACAATTCTTAACACCAAACTGAAAGAAATAAACATTTCAAACACCCCATTAAACATTTTGTAAAAATGTTTTCGTGAACTTTTTTAAACCTAGTAGTCCTGTGAATTCACCTATGACTGATATATCCCTCAGGACAATCACTACCACAGATGTGTGCGTGCGCATGTAGCTCTTATAGGCGTACAGTGTTGATTCTCAACGGCTGCACGTTCTTGCCATTGGCGTGGCTCTGGCCGGGGCTGAAGTAGGGGTAGAGCTTGGCGGGGAACTTCTCCCTGTAGGTGTAGAGCCAGGACATGTCGTCTGCGTTGTAGAAGACAAGCAGGCCTTTGGGGTAGTCCAGGTACACCCCCACTTTCTCCAGCTTGCTCTTGACGTTGAGACGGGTCCAGGGCTCGGTGCAGGCACTGTACTGGTTGCCGTCGTGCATAACGATGCAGTAGAAGCCACGGCTGGGCTGGATCTGGATACTGCCCTTGCGGCTGACCGTCTCGTTGGCCACCCCGATCATCCATTGGGTCTTCTCCGACACCATCACCTCCCAGTAATGGACGCCTGAGCCAAAGCCCTCTGCGCCCAGAACAGACACCTCCACATCAAAGCGGCGCGGGGAGTCCTGCAGGGGCTGGGGGTGTAGATTCCCGTAGGCCACAATGGTGCAGTCATCTGACAGGATGAGTCTTTGGTGGGCTGTGATGGGGTCAAGGGCCAATGGTGCTGGCACTGGGGAAGAGAATGAAAGAGAGACAGAGAGAGAGACAAACTGATTTAGCATGGAGACACTGCATTTACTTCACTTACCTTGGGGAGGTAAATACTGTGGAGAGATAACAGTTGGCCAAGATCAACAGGCCAGTCACAGATATGAAGATAAGGTAGTGCTGAAGAAAACCATGTACTTTAAGAAAAAAAACACAAAACAGCTCGGCCAAAACAGAATAGCTAGAATTGCAGTGTCATTCTTATCGCTTATCTTATTTTTTCTTTATCGTTGCAGTTGCTGTGTGAAGAGTTTTATGCTTTGGCAGTCAGTAAATATGTCCAGGCTGCTCAGCCACTCTACAGGAGAGGCGGCGTGCAGAGTCAAGGTTATGAACTGATCTCCAAAATGTTGCCACTGAAAAGGATTCATCACAGGCAGTTGGTGTGTCTGGAGGGGGGATCTGAGCTTTAAATTTTATATTTTATATTCTTATTTCAGGAAAATCTAACAAAGGAAAGAGTGTGACTATGAGGAGAGCATGATAAATTTTTTATAATCCGTTTTTAACTTCATGCATATTAAACTATGGTCTTCAAAGTCAAGTTCTCTACAGAGTCCGATAGGGGAGCTCAATTTGAGCAATATCACACCATGCAAATAGTGCAAACAGTGCTGTAGCAGAGAGCAGTAATTACAGCTATGGGAGGAGCATACGCCCCGAGCTGGTAGGAGGCTGCTACTCTGTGCAGTAATGTGGTTTAGGGAGGGAGCCTCTGCACCCGTGCCTGCTCTACCTCTAAAGAGCACAGCATTCAGTTCAGTCATTATGGAACCATATCAGGCTGAACAATAACGGCCTGTTCTCCTAGCTCTCTCATACATAGAGCAGACTCGAAATAGAGTGGGAGAGGAATTTTACAGGATTTCCACTTCCTCTGTATTTATATGGAGGTGAAATGTCTGGCAGCTGGCAAGCGGGCAGGACAATGTCTTCTCCATTCGATGACATCGCCAGTGTGTGTTACAATCAATTCATTAAAATTTCATACTCCGAGTGCCTCTTTGTGTCATACGGAAAAACACGCAGGCACACACACACACATCAGCGGCAAACCATTTCCCCTGGTGGATGAGAGAAGGAAAGCACAAGGACTTCTAGTTATCCCCCGTAACCCATCAATGACAGAAAGGGATGATGGGAGGAATGCCTTTGTCCCGTCTCCCTGGCAGCTTCTGGTGATGGATCGTAACCAATTGTTCCATTTGGCAGCCAGTCAAGGGAAGCCAAAAAAATGCCCTGCCTCCCCCCAGCCAGGAGTAGGCTAAAATGGGAGAATTGATTGAGGGAGTGAAATACTCCTTGGCATTTTAAAAAATGATCTCCTGTGAGTGAGTGATGGCTATAGGCAGAGGGAGTGGAGCTTCTCTCAGCACTCTCAAACACAGAAGGGCATCACAGCCCTCCAGGTCCAACCACCATTTCTCACCAGAGAAGAATAAGCTCTGAAAACATCCCAGCAATCTTAATACAAGCCGGGATTAGTTCTTGCACGGCACATTCTTCTGCTGAAGATAATTTGATAATTGACCTAATTTCAATGTCTGCAGAGCTCCACACTAGATTCCAAGCTGTATAATCTTTGATAGTTTGTGTTAAACTCCATTAACCCGCATGTTTGAGTTACATACGTCAAATTTTCCAGTAATGTTTGGTGACACATACCTGGTTCAATATCCTGGAACAGAGACTTCCATATTGTGTACTGTAAGGGCCCCATGTACTTGGATGTCGGGAAATCTTCATATGTCAGATTGGTCTCATGTATCTTCCCCTTAATCCTATGATAGAAAACAGATCAATGTCATTCTCAATCCATTTCTTGCTTTTTCAAGATGCTGCTTCTCTTTCACCCCATGTAATTCATCTGGTTTGTGTCTTTTGAATGTGCCTTTGACATTTAACAACTGACAAAC
>OMLI01050664.1:0-10350 GCA_900302605.1 Rondeletia loricata
GGTAAACGCTCTGTCCATGTTCTGTGTGGCTGCTGCTCTCTCCAACGTTTCCTGCTCTGCTTCTCCCCATACACATAGTCCCTCGCGCCCCAATGCACATACATGACAACACATAGTGTAGTTTAGTATAGATGGACAGCATATTACAAACACACACACACATAGTGGAGAGATTTTATCCAAGATACACATATACATGGGTGTTAATGAATTCAAAATATTGCTGTGAAGTATATACCGGTACTGTATATACAATTGTTACTTCAGTCGCTACCTTAGCTTCATTGGCATTTGATAGCCCTTTAACTTTAGTAACTAATATTCTTTCACACCTCAGATCTAGATTTAACAAGGGATATAAACACAGGTTCAACCCATGTCTTAAACTGACTGTGAATACGGGTCACTCTTAAGTAGGTGCTATTTACAAAAAAGAAACAGAGCTTCCCATTAATACGCAATAGGACATTTTACTGACGTGCTGGTACACACGATGGCAATATATTTTTCAAAGCATGGCACATCTTCAATGTATCCCAGACAAAACATGATGCTCTTCAGCTACGACAGGTCTTTTAAGTGCCAGTGACCACCAGTTGCACCACTGGTTCCCAAACTAGGGTCCCAGGACTTCCAGGGGTACTTGAGATAGTTGAATTTGAATTATGAGTTGAATTTCACTCATTTATTAGAATGAGGTTTCACTCTCTACTGTTATCTCCCTAACTACAGTATAGACAATACGGTAATACAAATATTCTCAAATGGGAGTTCCTGGAACAAAACCTTTAGCAAATTGGGGTTTGTGGTCTAAAGCTGGGGACACATTAAAAGATTTTTCCAATCATAAGCGACTATGAAAAGATTGAGCAGCGCACATTTAACAGCTGAAATTTGCAGATTTTCTGTCTCTTGTGACGCACACACATAACGACGGCTGTCTTTGAGGCACAAAGCACAAATCTAAAGACCATAGGCCGTATAAAAAAGACTGAGAATAAGCGGACGCAGTTCTCTCCTGAAAATGAGATTTTTCGTGGTACACCTGCACTCGCAATAATGTATTTTTCCATGATATTTTGATACCAAAACAAACATGGAGCCCATACGGCTTGCAGTAATTGTGGTTTGTGGTACGATTTGCACAGAAAAAAGAGGGAGAAGACATTCACGTTTCTCTTTCGATCTCAAATCGTTGCCAAATCGGGCTTGAAAAATGTGTAATGTGTCCCCAGCATTAAGCATGTACTTGAAGGTCCTTGACTTGAAAAAGTTTGGGTTACACAAAAACAAGATGCTAGAAGGTAAAAGTAGCTTATCGCAATTCAGGGAGCGTTTCAGTAAATAGTATGATTACACAATATAGATAAAGCCCCACCTAAATCAAACTAGTTTGCTCATTCGTGGAATATGAGCTCATAATTTTCCATTTTGTCCAAACATTTGACCACCAATTTTATTAGCGTGAATAAATGTTTTATTTTCCAGATAATAAATGCTTTTTATCTGTCTTTGTTGTTTTATGTGATTAGCAAGCCCAGTTATTAAGTGGATCTAGATTATAGTGCGTCTACTCACAGCAAAGTCACAGCATTACAGTAGTCTGCGCTTTATTTCTGTGTGCAGTAGAGTGAGATCTCCCAGTGTTGTTCAGACTAGAGGTTTTGTTGCACTGAATCTATATGGTCACCATCTATTTTAAAATGAAGTTGTTTTTTTGTTGTCACAATGTCAAGTTGCACAGTGTTATATCACAAAGGTGTGCTCTTAACAAAACCATGGGCGGACTGCCCCTTAACACAGGTTGGTCATCAAAGTCATCAAAATCTGCTGCTCAGCAATGTTGAACCTATGTTGTGACTTCAGTTGTGTCCCTGGTTGTTAAGTAGAGTCAGTAGTAGTCAACCAATTTACACTGGTTTTTTTTTTTAACTCTTCTACTGCTCTCCTTTGCTCTCATTTACTTTTCTACCAATTCAGTGTTACATGATCATTCCAGGGTCAAAGGAGCATTGTCAGGGCACTATGGCCCTGACACCTTGCACTCCTTACTATTGATTGCTTGTTATGTGGGTGATGTACGAATTGAAGCTTATTCTACTGTTATACTCGTAAGTTGTTTTGTAAGAGCATAAATTCTTAAAATGTACAATGGAAATATTAGCTTGTTAGTATGCAAGACACCTACACTGATAAAGTATACACACATTATCTACATACAGGCAAAATATCTGCTGAGATACTTGGACCAAAAATGGTATGCAAGTTTCTTTCTGTCTCACACAGCATTGATTAACTTGTCAGCTTCATTAAGAGATCTTGCTTTCTCCACCTTTACAACTGTAGATCATTCAGTAGCTGTCAATAACAGCTCCCCTGACTGAACAGGCAGCCTCCGGGCTTTAGGGAAGAGGTTTGTTGGAGAATATCTGTTTTAATTGTAACTTAGATTTGTCTGGTTCCTGCAGTCTAATCACTACACTGGGACTTCAGCTAAATCCCCTCTCCCAGTGACATTTACAGTCAGTATAAAATGTATATGTAACACTGTTCGCTGTGACGCCTAAAGATACACACGCTTGCAAACATATAAACACAAAGACACTGTACTGTATGCATACTACCTGCACGTGCACACACATACAGACACACACTCACACAGCTATCCTCATTTGAACTCAATTCAAATCAGCAGAGGGAACACTGGAAGCCAATCAGATGCTCTTTCTTTCACATTGGGCTGCTTGATTTTGCATCTTCAAAATAAACAATTTGCCCAACAGTTGCAGTGAACATCACTCGTAAACAGGAATGTCGATTTGGGGTTAGCAACAGTCAGGAAGCAAGAGATGTAATAGCGGCTATTATGTGCAGTTTAATTCTGACAGCTGCGAATATAAGGCAGACTAGTGAACGATTATGAGCAGGGGGTGAGGGAGGGGTAAAGATGGAGGGCTGGAGCAGTTAACAGTGACATCATGGGTCTGTTTTACAGTATTTAATGAACAGTCATGAAGCAGTTACAAGAAAAATATTACTCAATTAAACTTTTATGCTATAACCTCGGTGTGGGGCGGTCCAATCAATATCTATGGGCATGAACTCTCTCCCAAAGCAAGAAAACACTACGACTCAAACTCTGATGTCATCAAAATGACATCAGTAAAATCTGGCCTGTCTCCCCGGACAGCGAGGAGGAAACTGATTTGATTGGACCTACAAAATGTCTGAGTGTTGATACCTAAATCAGCTAGTTCTGTGGTTTGTGACTTTGGGAGAGACTCGCTCAAAAATACGTTAGCGAATATTGATTCATTGAACCGTTACAGACGATGATAACACACTGTACATGGATCATTAAATCGAGTGGCATTCCCCTTTAAGCTCTGACAGCAGCCCATGCATCCCCACGTACAGTACACACACAAACAGAACCAGGCGCGGAGGAGGACACAGTTTGTTTAAGCTTGACCTTCCTCTCTGCAGATGCATTGCCTGGGTATGTTGCCGCATCTCAGTGCCATCCTACCAATTTATCTGAAGCAAAATCAGCCCAAAATCATCTCAGGACTTAAATTCTGGTCATTTTGTTTTTGCTAAATTAGAGATTTCAGTGCAGATTCGATTTTTATATAGTAAAAAACAAACTCATCTATGATACAAAGAGTGGATTCTTTGTCCTTTGACTCCACCTACAGTTACCATAGAGCACCACATATATATACTCTACATTGACCAATGGGAGGGGGGTAAAGTGAATCTTAAAATATCACCTGACTTGGCACCCAGAACTACAACAATTAGAATATCAGAAACAAGACCAAATTCAAAGAAAATGTTGACACCTATAAACCCCATTTATTATTTGGATTGTTATTTCATTAAAAAGCCTTCTGTGTGAACTGTGCCTTTGTCTGCACTGCGAGGCTCGTTGGTAGATAAACGCACAGAGAGAGAGAGTGGAAGACGTTTCCCATCCCTGACAGAGGGCACTTTCACCCTGCTCCCAGGGCCCAATGGACAAAATGACAGCATGCTGACTTCCCTCTCTCATTGAGGCCCGACACTCGCAGCAAAATTCTCCCTAGACCTAGCCACAGTTGTGTGCCATAACAAGGAAAGTTACTAAAATGTGCACCAACTTTTACTCTGTGGTAAGCATATGGGCAGCCCAGATGGACAGGAAGGTCATACATTCTCCTTGGGCTATTGCTTACTTTCTTCCTAATATTTCATCCCTTGCTGTCTGTGTGTAGATCATACTGTACTGTATCAGAAGATGTGGGGATTCATGTGTTGAATGCCAATATCTGACATTTATGACAACAACAAATTGTAACATATTGAAAATACATATTACAGTATTGTTTTTAATGAAAGATGAATCAATGAAATAGATTGAGAGGACCGCCAGTCTTCATAGAGGCTTGATCATTTAGATATCCTCCTTTTAAAATACCCATATCTGAAACATCGAATGTTTTATAGCATTGTAAGATAAAAAAGCAAGTGATACAGATGCTTTTGACAATCCAGGGACCTTCACCTCAGGATGCCAGTCTATCCTGGTGGAGTGTTTTCCTGAGTCACTCTGAGCTATCTGAGATGCTTAAATGTCAGTCTCAGATCTAGGCTTTACCTGCAATGCACACAAAGCCCCATTCAGCTCCTTCTAGAGGTCTGTGCACTTGCTATGTGTGTCTGTCTTGAGTGGGGTGTTTTACAATGAAATTGAGGTGGCTGTTGTCAATGCTGTGCTAAAGTTGGACTGCAAAGTTGGACACTAACTATAACTCACCCTCTCGCGTTCTCTCTTAAATGCCCAACTGAAGCGCTCCACAACTCTCTATCTTGTAAACACTTGATATGTTTACATGGAAATGTCACTGAACCCTCTTCTGTTCCAAGACATTTATTCTCCTCTAACCCAGTTTTTTGTTCACCGATGAAGACACAGCTTGCCTGGGAAGGAAAATCATGTGACAGACATTTCCACATTAAGATCATTATCCATTTCCTCCCAACAAGCTCTGTGATCTTCAGCAGTGCCCGAGAGGAGCCCAGGATTGGCTGTGTGCACTGGGCTTAATCAATCTGGCTCCTAGTGAGCTCAGGTCCATTTGTCCCAGATGCTGCTCTGCGGAGCTCAGCACAGAGGCCAGAAGCGCTTTGCATGTACTTGGTACAAAACAACATGAACAGGCATGCCAAGCCCATCCTGCATGGGTTTTTTGTCTAAGGCCCAGGGAGAGATCGGACACAATGGGGAGAGCAAAGTGTCCCTTTTCGCTATCGCCACAAAGCGATGGCTCTGACAGCTGTGGGTAGCAGATGCTCTGAGGTCACAGACAGGCCTTTAGGGACATTGCCACTCTGCCCTCCAGGGGCTGCACACATAACCCACTCTTTGTAGACAGATGAATAAAACTTGGATAAATATACAAGATCTGACCAAAATTACTGCAGGGATTAATTGGGATGTAACATTTTATGGTCAGTCCTAATTAATGATCTACGTGAGTGGCTGTTGTTAAATATGATTTATCTTCCGGTTCGTTGTCTTTTTCTTCCCCCCTTGAGCTAAACTCTCATTGGCTGTTGCCTGGGTTGCTCTCAGATTTCAGTCTTGGTGAGTCTTGGACCGCTTCACACCACACAAGCCCAACCAGACTCGGCCCAACCAAATCAAACATGTTTGAAAAAACCGTGTCGGGCCAGAGTTGTCAATCTTGAGCCCGTTCACACTACAAGATAATCTGCGCCGACTATCGGGCCGAGTCCCGCCCCCCATTCCCGAATAGCTCAGATTCCAGTCAGTCTTAGAATCGACATTAAAATCATCTAGTGTGACGTAGGCTTTAGAAAGACAGGCCAAGTGCCTTGCTGCTGAGGCCTGGCTGAGCTGTCTCCCTTACCTGCAGGAAGAGGGACTATGCATGCACTGATTTAATGCATCGTTGCACATTGTTTCACCCGTGATTCACTGTTTACGTTTCCTCTTCCTCTACAACTTTCCTCAACCACTCCCCAACCAAGATATGAAGGTAGATATGAATCAATAGCTCTGTTGCGTTTGTTAATTACTGGAAAGCACAGAAAGAAAGGGGAAAAGCAGGCATGAAGTGAAAAGTAAAAAAAGAGAGGCCTAAGTATGGGCGAGTAAATGCAAGAAGAAATCATCTGTTAAAATTCATTAGCCAAGCTTCTCTGAACACAAAATGACAAGACATTAAATATGTATTATTTATGAAATGTCTGTGCTCTCTGAAAAGGGTGTCTAGTGCTGTTAATTAGTCAGCCATTCATTCAGAAAAGATTAGTTCAAATGGAAAGTGAAAGCAAGGCTAGGCAGCAAAAGAGCTGTTAGTTTCTTTCATGCTATTTTTAAACGACATTGGTGGAAAATGGAATAGCTAATTATGGTGGCTCTAAAATTGTAAGCTAATTTGGGAAGCAACATGGCAGGTTTATTGACATCTTCTGTGGAGTGATGTGGGTTGATGGCAACCAGGGAATTTCAGTGGCACCCGGAGAGAGAGAGGGAGGACTGATTCGGAGTAAAGCCTTGTGATTTGAGGGCATATTTGAGTTTCTGTGGGATTTGAAGTTAGGATAATCCCAAACTTGCTACAGAACACAGGTGCACATTTAAACACAGTCTTCTCATTCTGAAGGCGTAACAGGCCAGGGAATATGTCCTATATTTTATCATCAGCATGATTAGGTTCTTTATTTTCAAAGTAGATAGAGAAAAAGAGAAGCAATACCTTCAAGGTTTGTGATTCCTCCTTAAAGGCAGTCACCTGGCAAAGTGGGAATGAGAGCAGGGCATTTATCTACTTGAAGAGAGCCACCCCGATGATGTCAGTAACAGATGACTGGAAGACACTCCCCTCTCCATCGCTTAGTAGCCAGCTTTGGTCACTGAAGGCAGAACGGAAAGAGGGTGGGGGTAGGGGAGATAATTATCTGTATAAATGAAGCCCAGTGAACGATTCGCACTGCTGGGCCCCCTGATCTAGTCTCCAAGGCAACCTCAACACGCTCATTTGTTTTGTAGATGAGTAATTACATCCAATTAGTGGCCAGTGGAAAAAAAGAAAGTGCAAGAAGGGCCCATTGTTCTGGTTAGATTGTATGAATATTAATAGTGGGACGGTCTGAGGCACAATGATATGATCGGTGATACTAGTGCAGCTGTGGGCGCACTCTGCCCAGTCTCACCCTGCATAACAGATCAGATAGCCACTGATGAAAATATATGGCTATGCGGATGTGTGCATGAATGTGTGTGCACGTGAGTGTGACTTTTACTCTTGTCCAGCTGCCCATATCCAGCACTCAAAGCCAGTTTCTTAGCTGTACCTGTCACAGTCCACCTGCATTCAATGCAATGGCATGACATTTCTGAGCATTTCACTCAAATTTCAGTACCTGGCCACACGGAAGGTGCAGGGAAAGACATCAGAACAAGTCTGTCCTCCTCAGTGGAACAGATGCACTTCTGTATGTCAACACCTAGCGTTCACTGAGAGAGATGGTCTGTATGGTAGTTGCTAGATTTGTTGTTATCCGGTTAACTAAATTCCATAAGTTGGGTAGTTATTGTCTTTGGTTATGCTGTTGATTTGAATGACACAGTTTTGAACTTCTTGTGATGTGGTTTCATTTTTATACAACCTCACCCCCAAATGAAAATGTGTTTTGAAACGAACAAAAAAAACAATCCAAACCATCAACCACAAAAAAAGCAAAACCTCTATAAGAGTGTTCACTGTTCTACGCCACCCCCAATTCTTAAGCTACACCCACTTTATTCATCTTCTGCAATTGCCTATATTTTGAACTGAAACACATAAGATTTCCTCCTGGTTTACTAGGGCTGGGCATAATAACAATAATAAGAATAATCAATAAAAATAAGAAATTTGTAGGCATACCCAATCCACATCAGAAGAATGCCCCTTTTTGGCCTATAGTCACCAAACTTTGTATTTAAAAAATCTATCTACTGTAAATTTGCTTTAATAATCTGCTTCAATGACCTTTTTTGATAAATAGCAATATATAATTTTTCATTTTCTTAATCAATCTACACTAAATATGGTGTTTTCTTTATCTTTCAACAATCTACGCTGCTTTTGAGATCTCAGAAACGTATCTCACAGGAGGGCTTGGTTCGTTCATGTACTTCCTCATGATGGCCTTCACCAGGCTGTACATCTCATGCTCAAAAGTCCCTCCCTCCCCTTGTACTTTTAATTTGAGTTCATACATTAGGCCAGTCATGTCCACAGCAAATGCTTAATCAGTCACCAGTCTGCATCATACAGTTCAGGAACATATTTTCCTTTCATGAAGAAAAACTCCTTTATGTCCGTTTTTATGTTCCACACTCATGTGAGTGGTTTGCCCAATGCTTGAAGTTCGACTCCTCCAACAATGCTGCCTATGCTTTTGTCAAGATGAAGTTTGACTACTTTTGTCACAGCATCAACAACATGGTTAATTTTCAGTAAAATAACCATGTTGTTGATGTTGCATAAATTAGATAAATATTATATGAAATTTGGCGAATGTGTTGAATCACTGTTCATTGATCAGGCGTAATGAATGTATTATAAGCTGGGTCTCAAATAATGCTTTGCTAAGAATGATTTGGTTCCAATCTATTCATTGTTTTCAACTGGTGACACATTTGGGATAGATTCCCCCTAAATTCCCAGTAACATGGTTTGTGCTATTGTCAAATTATTTGTTTTCCCTTTATCATTATTCCATTGATCTAGTTTTCCTCATTACCAAGGCCAATGATTTTCTGTGACATTTGCCTAAGAGACGTAAATGGAATGATTGGTTCTTGAGCATTGTTCAATGTGTCAGGCATCATGTGACTTACGTAGGCAATATGGGAAGCCTGCCATATTTGGAGCCTATAATTTGATGAGTGGGTGCACAGCACACAAGTGGTGACATCAGAGTGCTAAAAAGCATTGGCTGAGGAACATGGCTGGTGCTTAGATTCAATTTGGTAGAAGTGGACTGTCTCACTGCGAATGGGTAGAGGTGAAGTGGCTTTGAATGGCTGTTCGCTCTAAGACCCAAATAAAAAGCAAACACACAGCAGGGGAAACCCACCATGGAAAAGCCAGTGCCACCAATCTCAGCCCCTCCTGAGTAGATTAACTCTGTTATCAAAGAGGTGTGAGAGGGAGAGGTTTCTTTTAATTGCACTGTTTATATGAGAAGCTTGTCTCAGATTAAGAGAACAGGCAATAAATGTCAGCACAACTTATTGCTGAATGACATTTTCTAAACTGTTGATAATCCACCATCTGTGTGAAAGAGGGAATCATTCGAAGAGACCGATCTTAAACGTGCTTGGAGTGCTTAGAGCAATTCCAAATGCCTATCATCAATAAACATGAATGTCTCTTTATCTCATTCAGAGAAATATCACATTGAAAACCTCATTTGCTGTTGCTATTGGTCAAAAAAAGAGGCTTTAAATTAATTATTGATTGGTGCGCATTGTGTTTCCTTTCGTATAAATGACAGAAGCTTCCTTCAGGTATGTTCACCAAGCATTGTTGCTCTGAAATGAGAGATGTATTGACCTGTGTTTTAATGATTCTTCAGTTTCATCTCTCTCTTAATTGATTGCAAGAAAACATGAAGGACACAGGTCAATTAATTCAAAAGCAGCAATGTTACAAAGCCATGGCAGCACTGAATATTTTGTATTACGGTTCCTTTGAATCAAATCAATGAATTAAATCGAAGGGGTCTTAATAGTATCCTTTCAGGGAGAGATGGTATGTATCCTGGGTACCATTGTAGACCTAGTGTATATGATACAGAGAGTGCTGCAACTCAAACACTGACCAATAAAGCTGACTTTGACTTTGACTTTGACTTTGATATGCCAGGGGGGCCTGGCCACATGGCAGGAGCTGCTGGGGAGGGAAGGCAGGGAGGACCAATTAAGAAGACAAAATGGAAGGATGTCAACTAAAACATGGTGTAACACACCACCAAGCCATTGTAAACAATCTGGACATTGACTTTGACCATGAAAAAGTTGATTTCCACAATGATGGAGTCCCCTCCCCTCCCCCTCCCCACCCTATACTGTATCTCCCAGGCCTCCCCGATTATGGGTTTTACTCTGCGCCCAGTGACCAGCGGGGGGGGCCCTGCTCCTTTGCTGACTATGGCTCCCTGGGGCCCCAGGCGGCTCAGATGCTGCACAGTGAGCATGCCACCTCCGCCTGCAACTCCCCCCTCCAGCACCTACACAGCCCGGATCAGTTTAAGAACCCAGGTTTGTATATGCGCATCTCTCTCATC
>OMLI01050664.1:10456-32410 GCA_900302605.1 Rondeletia loricata
AAAAAGAATATTTGCATAAAGACGTCTTGCCGACAAAATAGCATTGCATGTTTTTCCTCCTTTTAAAAATTTTTTATGTAGATTTTATGTTTCCTTGTGAAGTTATGTTCAAGCCCCTGCTTGCACATTTAGGGGCCGGCACATACAGAATGTATTCCTCCATTTGCATGTGCACAATGTAACTACTGAATGATGTAGGAGACTACACTGGCCTCTATAACAGAGCTCAGGTTTACCATAGAAAATTTACCATCCTCCCTCCTGGATTTTGAACAGCAAAAGAGTAAGTGTGGGAGTGAGTGAAAGCCAAGGATGAGATTCTGCTCACGAGTAAAATTTACACTGACATTTCAATGCATGCATCCAATCAATGAAAATGGACAAATGTATTATAAATTCATGTTATTTATTTGAGAGTAGATAATCCTTTTCAAAATGAACTACCAATTTTAAAACTCCTCTTGTATACTATAGTATGTATGTAGTATGTTTATTTCTGGTTTGGTCTTGGGTATGTTCATGATCATGTTTGCACTGGCATGGTATGTCAGCAATGTGTATTTCATCTGGTACCTTGAAGTAGCTGTAAGTGAGGGAAGTCCTGTTGAGTGGAGTGCTGTCATGCGATCTGGGTGGTGTTCAGAGATGTTTAGAGTGTCTAGTTTGTAGGTGACAGTTTGTGTTGACCCACAGTAATCTTCAAATGTGTTCACATCAGCATAAATATGCAGCAGGCCAGGGTTTTTGCCAGTGAGTGTGTGTTGCCTAAATTGAGTGTGGCGTGCCCAGAGATAGTCGAGTGGTTAAGCTCCCTGACTTTGTGCCCCCGCTGGCTTAGGATCGAATCCTGCCAGAGCTTTCAATCCTGTGCCTTCCCTACTCTGTCTCCCTCTCCACTTTCCAATTGTCCTAGTAAATAAAAATACTGAAAAGTGAATGTACTGCCCACTATGTCAAGGCAATAATGATGGCTGCTGACGGCCTCAGCAGGCTGAGGGATGGGCCATCAGCCCCAAGCAGATGTTAGGGTTTCCTACAGACTGGCTGTAGAAACCTCCATAGCTCTGCCTTATTAGCACAGCAAACAACAGGTAAAAGACAGGTAGGCCCCATGCTATAGAAAGAAAATTACACAGATGTGCTTTTCTAAAGGAGTTCTCACTGGATGATTTGCCTGCAGTCATGTGGATGGAGGGATCCTTGTAGGTCTGCACACTCCAGTATCTCTGATAATACTTGTACAAGTGTGGCAGCACTGCAAACCCAGCTCACAGTCTCAACTTCCTATAGATCCATTAAGTGGTGTGACGTAGTGGTTTATTACATGGCAGGGGAATAGTAATAACTTCCTACTGTTACATCACTGCATATACTCTCACCAATGCCAATGCAAAAATATCATTGATTTTGAGGCCGTGCCATAGCATGTTGATTTATAGTATATAGCTGACAAGAGTAGACAGTGTTTTGTGTCACTTCCCACCCAGCAGGAATTAAGTGGAGGGTAAACCCACCTAAATTCAGTTCACCCACCTTTTTGTGGAATAAAATTACCCACCGTTTTAGATTGACATACATTTTAATGATATGAAATTCAGAGTATACATTATAGTAAGTATAATGAAAAAGATTAAATGTATATGGGGATGGCAGGAAATATAATTGATTTTCATTTATATTGGTGGTTGTTTGCCTTCATGTTGCCTTCACCAACTGGAGGTCATAGTTTACCCACCTTTTCATTTAGCACTACATCACTGCTCCCCAGGTAGTAAAAGACTATGGTGAGCAGCCCTGTTGCTAATATTGCTTTTAATATAGCTTGCTTTTGGAAGACACAGGAATTGTGGTGCACAGTGTCCTATATAGATTAGGACATCATACTTCATTCAGGTATTTCCATTTTTCTATCACAGTACTACGCACACCGAAGTCACTGTGCCAAAACAAAAGCATAAAATAGTCCTTTTTTGTCTTCTTTTATCTTTTCAGTCGAATGCTTCTGTGGTGCTAGTGCTAGTAATTGCAGCATGGGAAAGGCTTAGAACTGCATTTGCATCAACACTGTCATCCCATATTTTAATGTCACTGTTTAATGGGGATGCAAAGCAACATAAATAAGAACAGAGCAATCAAACAGTGTAATCAAACACTGGCTTGTTGTATTACAATGGGCCCTCCTAAGAACAACAATCTGACCTAAGTGTAACTTATGTTTTGCTCCTAAAGATAATGACTGAATCAGTGCAGTCTCTAAATTTAAGGGGAAAAAAACAAAACCAGTTTCAGAGGGAGCGGGGAGAGCCGCACATTAATCAAAATCACCAATCATAAGAAATGAGGATTGCCATTTCAACTGAAAAATTCCTTAATTACATAATAAGCCAGCCTATACTGGGGGATGTGCTGCCGAGAAAAGAGCACCAGTGGCCAGCTGTGGAAAAGCCCTTACAGTTAAGCAGCAGTGTCAACTTCCCTAGATCTGTATTCAATGAGATGTGTTCATCTTTCTGGACGCTACAGGATGTTAGGCAGGTGCTTCTCATGGGCCTAGACTGTCTAACTGACATGTAAAAACAAAAACAAAGGGTGACCAATGTTATATTGTGAACGTGTGTGGTGTGTGTGTGTGTTAGGGCTGTCACGATATCAGTTTTTCACAATACGATTATAATGGCAAAAAATATCACGATAACGATATTATCGCGATATCTATAGCAATCATGAAAAAAAGAATGCGATCACTTGAAATGCATCTTTAACTTTATTTTGCTCCAATGTTTGTTTGTTTTCTCTTTAAAAACTGAAAACAACTGATTACAATTAATTTTTTATGGCAGTCAACAAATGAGATTCATCAGATTATCAACTGAAACAGTCACATGAAGTTAAATAATCCAGCCATGATATATCGTGGCTGGATTATTTACATGATATTAGTATTTTCAAAACCGGTATATCGCGACACCCCTAGTGTGTGTGTGTGTGTGTGTGTGTGTGTGTGTGTGCCTGCCTCACCACATGTCAGATTATATTTCACTCTTAAGTGCATTTCCTCTCATGCTTAATAGAGTTCATGAGCTCACATATATAAAATACTGCATTTGCCGTGGTCATGAAGATTTTTCTTTTTAATGCAATTTTACAGTTTCACAGTTTGTCTGTGAATAAAGGTGAGACAGAGGGTTATGTGAAGCTGACAGCAGAGGAGATTAAACTACTCCCTTGCTGTTAAGAGATCACTGCATTTTTATTGGCCTTTGGTAGGCATCTGGATTTTCAAAAGACATTTTATTAGTCTGAGTTGCTCTTACTCACAGGGTGGTAAGTCATGTACAGTATTTCTTTTTCATCCCCAGAGTTTGGACCTGTGGATGAGCTCGGGTCAAGCTTTTATATTTGACCTTTATGCCTCTTCTCTCTCTGTCCCTCTTTCGCTTCCTGCTGAAAGTGTTTCCAGCAGGCATACAGTATATTGAGAATACTTTTTGCAGATATTGCAGGTCCTGCTGGTTATCAGTAAATCCCCAGGTCATATATGAAATGAATGAGCCTGCTCTTTAAGCAATGAGTATGTAAAATATCTGGGTGTAAAATGCTACTGTGAAATCTAAATGTATTTATAAAGTCAATTTACTATATTACTCAGTAGTAGTGCAGTATTACTGTGTTACTCTTTTGACAAATCAAAAAAGTATAATCTGACTGGTACCTTTTTAAAGTATGGAAAAGACTCAACCAATTTCTTTACTATAAGTACTCTTCCACATTATGCATGGCAACATTTACACTGCAACCTTACTAGTTATTAGCATGGTGGAAGTATTTCTGGCAGTGTGCTTGTTTTGTGTTGTGCATGATTTTATAAAGTGAATGTTATTCCTACGCATAATACACAGAGCATGTAGATTATCTTTAGAATATCATACTGGATTCATCCTTGATTTTGTTTGTGCCAACTCATATTTAACCTGAATCCTGCACCATTTTGTCAGTCGATTTCAAAGGAAATGGAATATGCAGTTTTACAAGCAGTATGTCCTAACAGCTCATGTGGCTGTTATCTGTAATGTGATCTGTAAGCAAGTCCTTAGAGACAAATATATGAATCCAGTAATGTGTTCTTACATTTAAATGTATCCCATTTGAGTCATAACAAGTTTTGCTCGTATGTGCAGTAAGTATGGTGCTGTGTGGAGTTCTCCGTGTTTCTGAGCTCTTGTGCTCCCTGCTGTGTTTTGTATGCAGGCACCAACCCCTCAAGGCCCGGTGGTTTCCCTGGTGCTAATAGTCCAGGGCCTGTGGCTGACCTGTATGGAACTAGCAGCCAGGATTCAGCTGTGGGCAACTACATCAGTGCTGCTAGCCCCCAGCCTGGCCCTGGCTTTGGCCACGGCATCACAGTGAGTACTGAATTGCACACTTTCCGTGAACTCTGACATCACCTTGGCCTCAGTTGCCTCTCTTCTGACAGAAGTCAGACACTTACTAATCACAACGTAATACAAACAACTATTACATTTATCATAAACAACCACAAAGTATTGTAAGTAACCACAATCAGTTACAAAGTGCCATAAACAACTACAAAGTACAGAGTTCCCTGTCAATCAGTTCATTCAGTGCAATTCAAGAGTATGAAATGTGTCTTTGCAGACCTTACACTGAAGTCTTTACAGTCACACCCATAGGTCCCATAAGCATTTTGCACGTCAGGGTAAACCCGTCTTACCTCTGAGACATATTTATGTGACTTATTCCCTTTAGTTGTTGGATAAATCACCTCACTTCAGAGTTCAGACCCTGTGTCACCTTCATAGAGCAAATTTATTGTATTTTTAGAAACCCACCTGTCCCAGGGTTTTGAGCTTGCTCCATCACTAGGACATTGCCTCTAAGTGAGTTTTCTCTCTGTCAGTGTCCTTGTCCAGGTGTTGTTGCACATTTCCTCTTGCTGATCAGTTAGCTGCTGGCTGCCATGTCTCTGCAGAAGAGTAAGACTAGCCAAGCTAGTATAGCTAGCAATAGTTAGTGTGTTCCCAGTCTGATTGTGTCTATAGCCTGCCCTTCGCGGACGCACACAAATGTCTGCTTGGACTGTTTCAGTTTAGGTCATGTGCAGCAACCCGTGAATAATCCTTCCTCTTGCTCCCACTGTAATCACATGGGAAAGAAGCCTCTGAGGCAATGCTTGGATCGCCTTCATCCTCACAACCCCCCATGTTCTTGAAAGAGTGGTCATAGCATGGCAAGATAATGGGGCCCCGCTAATGGGGCGTTATCATGGACAAAACAGGCTCATCTTTTTTTGTAAAACCCAAGTGTTGGAGAAAACATCTCACAGCCAGCGAAAACTTTGACTGGCAGAGTCCAAGCAGTTTGATGAGGACCAGGCCAAAGTGATGAAGCGACAGCATTACACTTGGATGCTCGTCTTCCATCTCCCTCTTTCACGGGGCTGCTGTTGCAACAGTGCAGCAGCTGAAGTGGCTAGGTGGGCCTTCCTTCCTCCCACCTCAGTAGCAGACCATCCATGACATTCTGTCTGTTTTCTAGGACTTCGCTGATCACCTCAGATGAACCTGGACCACTTCCAAGGTTCCTTTGAATGTTCCATTGGCATAGTTCATGGGCTTGGATGGGATGGACAGCCTGGGTTTACCATCCATGACAGTATGGACGGTACTTTCAGTGTCTGAAATTTACTTTATGGCTCACCTGCCAAGGGCTGGTAAACTAAAAAAATCAGAATCAGAAGAATCTTTTTTACCATTAAAATAAATAATACACGTTTTTCATAGAAATATGTCACCCTACCCGTTTTCAGTGCAATTTTCTGTATATACTGATTGTTAATTTAACTAGCTCACTCACTTATAATGGATTAAGTTTGTAATTCATCATTAATTCATAAGTGTAACAGAATTCACACACTGTTGAAGTTAGAATGTTTCATATTTTGATAGCATTGATAGCATAGCATTAGCCTAGTTAGCTATGTGATAACAGGCAAAGACCAAAGACTGTATATAACCTAGGCATTCAAATGTTATCGTCTCAAAAAGTTACCAGCCAGTGTGGTGGTTGACCCTTATTGATTTATCCGCTAAATATACATTTTACTGGCATTTGGCGCTTGTCGGGTGTTATTTTCCGACCCTGGGTACATTGGTTAGCCATTTAGCTATGTTGAGAGCCCAGGGGTCCTATCCAGAGTTTAGGACCTTGTTGTCAACCAAGCACCACTTAGCTCCATGGGACAAGGCTCAGACTCAGGAGAGTATTTAATCAGCTATTTGTTTGCTTTGCCAACCCTCCTGCCTCTGTGCATTAGTCTACATTGCAGCCAATTGGGCCTCACTGAATAACTATATACAATTTTACCATCTGGATGTGATTGCCCTCAGCAAGGCAGGGCCTTAGCTCTTTTTTCTCAAAGTCACTCTGCCAGGCTTGTTGGGGCATGGTTTTACTGACTTACATGATTGAACTGATTGACACAAACAAAATAGGTTATGAAAATAATACCTGTTTCCTGAAGGAAGGAATTAAGAGCATGGTTGAACTCAGGGGGATAACCAGCCTATTGTGGCGCACAAAGTGGTTATTAGCACTACAAGCATGACTACAGTACAGGGTCTGTGAAGATACATTTTCCACACCCTTGCATTGCACTTCATTTTCTTGCTTCGGGGAACAGGGGTTATAGTCCTAACCTACTGCAACAACCAAAAAGTGCCGCAAAGTTTATGACAGATTTTGCCCTTTTCTGGGTGTTTGTGTAATTGTTTGGTTGTTTGTTATGTGCTGTAGTTATTTATCATATTTTGAGGTTGGTTATGCTATTTTAGGGTGGTTTGTAGTATTTTGTGGTCGCTTATGTATTTTTGTCATGGTATGTCATAGTTATTCATTGTGGTTCTGTTTGTCATATTTTATGGTTATGGTATTTTATAGTTATTGTGGTAATTTATATGTTTGTGGTAATTTATTTATTTGTGTTTGTTTGTGGTGCATTGTGGCTGTTTGTAGCACACTTTGTGGACCTTTGTTTCTTTGTGGTGATAAGTAATATCCCATATGAGAGGTATATCACTTTGTGTAGCATCTACATTGAATCAATGGGATTAGGTGTAACAGTTCTGGGAGGATAATTTGTACCTGAACTACAGTATCTGAATGTGAGACTTATATGGCAGACGTTTTGCCATGTCAATATTATCAGGCACTGAATGAAACATGGGACAGTTTAGGAAGAGTGTCATGGGAAGCAAAGGAGCAAATAGCTCATTTTAATTTTAGCAAGTATGTGAAACTGACTTATGATATACAAACAAAAGCACAGCTTAAGAGGAAAATAAATTGTATCGGCTTTTAGCCTGCTGAGCACAGCTTCTGTTATTCATTGTCAGAGGTGCACTGGCTATCTGCCATAATCAGCGGTATTTCACAAAGCTGTCTAACTGAGTAAGCCTGACTTCTGTGCAGAGTCAAACCTGGAACAGCCCTTTTTACTTCAGTCCATGTTCCAGATTTGAATAGTTTCCAGGTTTTACTCTGGTTTTAAGTCAGACTTGCTCAGTTAGCCAGCTTTGTGAAATACCCTGGTCTCAATTTAGGAAACAAAATGTTTGTAATGGAAGACAAGGTTTGCTCATTTTCAAAGCAGATGTTACAGTGGCTACAGTGGGAAATGCTGTTATTTGCTTCCATTATTTTCAATCCCTTGTATCCATAGTTTTGCTTCAAGTTAGATGCACAGAATATAATCGCTGTTACGTAATGAAAAGACAACTCAATGCAACATATAAATTCTGCATATAATTATCAGGTTTTTCATAATTTTTACCTCAAATTTACAATTGAAAATTTATGAAATAGAGAAACTTTGACCCTTGCCTCTGTTGTGAAGAATGTTTACAATATGTTTTACCAAATATTATTTAGGTTTGGTTATGTGATTCCCTCACAGAATGTCAAAATATGCTTGTGATATTATTATACTAAATTCATTCCCATCTATTCCACTTAAAACATTTCCCAATGAATCAAACGGAGTGCAATAAAGCAGGGAGGTGATGCAGCAGTCCTCTGACTTTCTGCACACAGCGAGATGATGGCTCTATTCAGAACATTAAAATGTGAAATGATTCAGAACTAAAATATGCTTTATAATTCATTTTTACCCTAGATGCAGCCTAACTGATTACATGTAGGAACCTCACATGTCACAACCTCATGGATGACTTCAGATACGCTGATGTGTCACTCCATCTTATGCTTCTGTAATTTATTTATTTTTTTGCTAAAAATAAATCAGACTCTGGCTACTGTGAAGAAACAGTAATGAATTTGAATGTTCTTTTATGCACTGCAATTAGTAGTTTATCGAGATGATAAAGAGAGCTAATCACCGTTGAAAATGTTTGTCTTTTCACTTTTGTGTTGAATCTGAGGATTTCTACAAACCTGTCACCAGCAAAGCTTGCGGTAGATCCTGATTACTGACCTACATAATGAAAACCATTCATAACTCAAAACCACACTGATCAGGGGAAATGGGATGAAAGATCATACTGAGGGATGTTTATGATCATATTCTCTGCATGCATTGGGATTAAATCAATTGTGTGTGTTAGCATGAATGAGTATTGTGTGTATTGAATTAAGCCATATCTCCCTCACATATTTGTATTAACACTGTTTTGGGTGAGGTTATTGTAACCCCAGTACTACCTTGGCATAGGAAATAGAATGATTGGATGTTACCTTGAATGATTAAGGAAGAGTCCATTTACTTTATACTATATATCTAACCCTCTACATGGGTCCTTTAACATCAATTAATTAAATAACAGTTTCACACCCTATACTAATTTAGAGTTGGAAAGAGATACCACTGCAATCTGTGCATTGCTAAAGGCACTGGTTCTCCATTGAAGAGAATGTAGAACAAACCTGTAATATGTCAATATTCTCAATGCTCTAGCTACTGAACAATCATCAACTGAATAAAAGAATACACATTCATGCTAGCTGAAAAAGGTTGATATGATATACTCACTTTTTTCCCTTCAAATGCATACTGACAAAAGCACTAACTGTACACTTTTAGGGCCCGTTGATTGCGACAGCTTTTACAAATGGATACCATTGAACAGGTGGCCGGTTGCCATCTCATCAGAGGTATTGCATTTTATTTACTGTGCATTTCTGTCAATCTCTTTCTACGTTCATCACATGATCCAGTGTTTCTTCAACTCCTGAAAATGAGAGAGCCGGTAATAAGTGTGTGAGTATGACAGAAGGTTCACCTCTTCACAAATCAAGGGACTTCTGTTGGGTAGGTGGTGTGTATTATCTGGATGTGGGGATATTCCCTAGTCAAGTCACAAAGAAAAAGATGGGAAAAGAGACATGGATTTCAGCCATCATAGCCCTCATCAGTGTTTTTGATGATGGCTGTGTTAGCTGAAACACGCGCACATCTCTTTATGCGTATGTGTGAAAAGTTAAGACTTCAGTCACCCTCACACACTACCGGTTCACTTTTTCTTTTTCTAAATTAATGTCTTGAAATAGTCCACCCCATTAAAGAAATAGTCTACCATCTTTTTTTTTGGACCAGTGCCACTTACAGAGCATACCAGTCTATCACTTTTATCCTACATTACTGCTCTGTTTGTGTAAGAACAGAACCCTCATCTCACTTCATCACCCCTCAGAGTTGGGCAAATCTAAAATCCCAAGCTTTTTACTAATAAGCTTAAAAGTATTTTTCTAAATAGTAAATGTCTGAATTGGGTTTACTTTGTCAATGTCATCTATTATTTTGCATTCACATCTTTCTTGCTGACATTATCCTCCATATGTAGGACAAGTTCCATCACCTTAGGTTCAATAAAACTCATTCAAAATGTCTTGTAGAGTGTTTTGTGAGTTTCAAGCTATTTTTGTAGTGATGAGGGTGCGTTGAATTCATTTGTGCACACGTGTTGTGTATTAAAAAAATACAAAAGGCATTCCACCCATGCTTATGAGACTCCACAGCGAAACTAGCTGTAATGTAAATGATTGCTAAGTTAACAAGTGGTAACTAAGGCGTATATTAGCTCATTTCTCCTGCTTTTGTATTTGTACATATATGCACCAAGTTGATAAAAACTTTTACTTGAGAGGGTGTTCTTTACCGTAATTATGAGTACTTAGGTGATGCCTCATTTTAGTTTTGGTGTTAAATGTCACAGTGTGTCTAAATGAGCAGATTATAATGATGTTGCTATTCTGTTTTGTTTTGTTGTTGTTTTTTTATCACCCAGCAGAGTATATCTGGTGGACCAGGAAAGACAGGACGAAGTTTCTAATTGGCTTTGTGTGCAGGTGATGCCATCCAACTTCAAGCACTACAGCATCACTAAGGCAAAAAGAATGAAAGGTGGAACCATATGAAGAAGAAAAGAAAACGTTAGTCATCTCAGAAAAATAACAACTGCTGTACTATATTCCAAACCTCCTATAACTTTACAAACTGGTTTGGTTTGATGTTTCACGTCGATTTGATTCACCTATTTCCTTCCTTTGTTAGCTCTTTGATTAGTTTTAGGAAGTCATCTTAGTTTAACTATAATTTTGTGTCATTTTATTTTACCTTATAGTATATTTGTGTAAACTGATTTTGTTTTAACTATGGGGGTCATAGCCAAGAATATTTGCAAGTCATGTCTTCATCTTTGTATCAATCGTAGTAAAGGAAAAATGATTGGATATTCAAGCGAGTCTTTCCACAAAAAAAGTTCAAAGTGGAAAGACTTAGAGAAAAAGAGGGCATCTAAGTAATAAATCTTAGTAGCTGTTTTATTTCTCGTGATGTCTCATTGTTAACCATAATTACCTATTTTTGGGCAATACAAAGAGGACTCCAATATTTTTATGGTCCTTTTTTATAAGTGTTGTTTTTGTTGTTTAGAAATATATATATATGCTATAACAAATTTCATATAACTACATTGTGAATTCAAACTTGAGAAAAAGAAATGTAGCTGTACATATTATTCCAGTCACTGCATATAACCAACTCAATGAGAGAATAGCATATTTTTGTGATGGTGTGTCAAAGAACATGTTATAGCGTGTGAATAGAAGAAAAAGCTGTAAACAATTATTATTATACTTTTCTGCTGGAAGACGGTAACCACCCCAGAGACAAACAGAACATACTTGCTCTGTAAATACTCAAGCTGAATCATTTTACAAGTGTCATACCAGCACATTTACAAACAGTGAGTAAGTAAATGCAGTTTTAAGAAGTAAAATATCCTGATCGGTATCTTTTGTCTAACTGTTAAGATACCGATATCATTTCAAAAAAAAAAAAAAGATGATTTAATCCAAAGCACACTGTACTTAGACGTGAAGATTAGAACTTGAACCAGGCATTTTAAAGTGCTCTGTGCATCATGACACTTTTATACTCTTGAGAGAAAACTCAACTTGTTTGTTGTTTGTTATTGTTTGTGTCATCCTGCTTGTTCCTTATTCATTTTGGAACACAATATCTGGGCTCTGTGCTAGAGCCTTTATGTAATGCTTGTTCTCTGAATCAGTTCTTTTTGAATGAATTAGGAAAGTAAACATTTTGATACCATACCTCAGCCTTGTGAGTTCTATTGTGGAATCATTGGCAGGTTTAATTTATTCTAGTGGCAAAATAAATGAAAATATTGAAAGGTAAAGTGAGTAATCATTGCACTGTGAGTAGTAAAGTACAGGCCAATTCCTATTTGCACATGTATATGTCAGCTTTTTAAAACGGTTCTGTGCTTTTGGGGATAGTATGAAGGATTTTTGGGTAACATATTCTCGACTAGACATACACTTCAACGTTTTGAGGTGAGAAAACAGCTTGGTAAATAGTAATTGATATATTGCAGTGTATTGAGGCAATACCTTTGGATTTCATTAGATGTTAGACCCATGTCTCATCCAAGATATTTATACAAAGTCAATAGATGACACTGAAATATTCACTCTGTCGCTGTGGCAAGTTCTACACAGTATGTGTTGGTAATGGTTTCACTCATTGACAAACATTTAATAATATGCTCCAGAGTGCAGTCCGGGTTTTAAAAATGTTGATGGAATGAGTGGTATGTAATCTGAAATACTTTACCTGCTGCAAATGTATTTGTTCTTTCATTTTAGCCAGTTCTAGTCTCAGTACTACTACTTTGATTTCAAACAACCAGGTAAAGAAATATGCTGGATACTTTTACGGTAAATGATATGGAGGTGTGATCAAGTAATAATTTAAAGAGTAAAGAAAAAAACCCTTGTAATGTTCAAATGTAAAAGAAAATAAGAAATACAAAACTATAAAAAAAGAAAGAGATGCTTCTTTGCTGATTTCAATTTTAATCAGATAGTTTTATTGATACTTTGTGGTTAATATTAATAATTGTAATATACTATTAAAATGTACTGTGCATCCATTGCTTTCTCTCTTTCCATTCTCCATCCTCAAATAGCCTACGATCTTTTGTTGATCATTCATGTATTTCATTAGTGTGTAAAGAAATCACAGTTAACTTGTAAACAGAGTGCTGTCTTTGATACCAGTGTAGTGGTCGATGCTCTTTGTTGTTCTCCCTTGCTCTACCTCTCCTTTCTGTCATATTTATCCCTTTCCCTCTCTTGCTCTTTTCTATCCTGTAATTAGAAGTAGATGTTATAAAGGACTAAGTAATATAATACTTGTAGTGATTAGTGTATTTAGGACACATCAAGATAGAACTTTCTCTAATGATCATATTGTTCTATTTGCAGTTATTTTGATAGAGGTTCCTTGTAATTTATTCCCTGTATGTTTTTTGTTGGTTTTGTTTTGCCACTCTCACATGGTTTCAGCTAACCAAAGCTATCATGGATGAACAATAGAGAAACAGTTGCTGTAAGATGGAATTGTACTCAAGGCATTATTTGGATCCCCACCCTTGAATGTTTTAAAAGGGGTGTGCCATACTACCTTAAATGCTAATGCTAGATATGCAAAACTTTTATTTTTTATTATTTTTTAAGAGAGACACAAACTTAATTATGAAAAAGATATTATGTAAAAGAAAATTCATATTTTTTTAAACAATTCTAACATACCAATGATGATCACAATAGTAATATCAATCATAGTACTGTTTAAATAACCTGTAATATCTTTTAATGTTTGTACACATTGGAAATATCCCAGATGCCTCTGGCACAACTATTTTTAGATAATACTGTTTTTGATCTTACTCTGACTTTTGTTTCTCTCAAAATTTATATGAATACTTTTTAATCTTAGATCCTGGGATACTTTTTGTTGTAATCAGTTATCGAGGTTGTTCACACACATTAACAGTAGACAGGCATTACTGTGAGCGCTGAAGACCCCATGAAACACAAATCAGAGCCCTCTTTATGAAACATGGCTCTGAAAAACAAAATAAAAGTTATATTGGCAGACGTTTTGCAAGTTGAAGGGTGGGGTGTGCATCTAGGCTGATTATTAGAAGGTTGAATCAAGTTATGCTAAAGAAATCAATGGGCTGACATGGGACCAGCACTCTAAGGCTGTGATTCAGCTTTAAGATAAATCAGCGCATAAGGGATTATAGAAGAAAACTACACCCATCGGTGTTCACACCTTCCGTTTTTAGTGCTTCAAGTGCAGATGTCCATGTAGGATGAGGTTTCCCCAAAATACTGTCCCACGGGACATCCAGAATTCAGACCTGCAACTTTAGTTACTTTTAGATGTGCACTATCTGCTCTGTAAACCTACTTTAAAGCTGGAAAAGACAGCAGAATTACCAACTCGTGCTCTTAATACACTAACAGTAGACCAGGATACTTTTTTGAGTGCAAATTTAAAGTAAGCATAAACTTTTTGGCCCATATCAGCTCCTTGGAGTATTTAATTCAGCTCCATTTCACCTCATGGGGTCTTTAAATTGAATACTAAATAACATTAGCGTCTCTATTGATTTTTCTCATCCAATATAGAATGTCAAACAACATATATAATGGTAGCTTTGTTCATTGCAATATATCCAGCAAGTATAGAGGACATTGTGGAGAACAGGTTTATTTAAAGAAATATTATCCCAAAAGATAATAGCCACAAATGACAAATAATAAATTATTATTATTATTTATTCACAGAATATGATGACCACATTGGCACTAATGAGTACAAGAACAAAATATATAATATACAAAATTATAAAAGCAAAACAATTATTATAAAAAAGAATAATAACATGTTCCAAGTATTTGTGGTTTTTAGATATATTGCCTCATTTGCATATTTTACTGGCAAAAATATCAAAATAATAGAAAAAATTATCACAATAGAAAAAAGTATTTGTATTTATGTGTATTTTAACTGGTTAAGTTTAATTCTGATAGAAGGAAAGGAAATGTTCTTCCCGTTCATTTGCAGCATTGTCCCTTATTTTATCTCTTTAAGAAATAATGTACTATAATTCAAACAGCTGATCAACTGATATAAGAAGCTCATTAGAGGCTGTAGTTGATTCCACACATCTATTGCCATTTACTCTGAAAAACAAATAATAGTATACAAGTATAAAATACACTGTTTTGTCTTTTCACTGTTACATTGCCTTGGACTATAACTAACTCCTTTTTAATTGAGAAAAAAACCTCTTGAAATGGCTCATTCCCCTTATATATTATATAAATTGATTCTTCTTTTCTTTTTTTTTTTTTTAGCTTGGACTTTAAGGTAGCATGGCTCTGTTGCTGTAATTTTTATTTTGTATTGACAGCAGTTTACAGCTGATGAATGTTACACATCTTACTAGACTAGCTTATCCATTTGGGGAGGGAGGAGGGGTCTTGGTTTAAGAAAATAATCAAAAGAGAAAAAAAATCAACCTGGAAGGTGTTGACATTTGTAGTGTACTACCGTATCCATTTAAACTTGAATCTTGAGGCAAGTGCTAGCAATGGCCAAACAATTAATCCCATCCGTAAAGGGAAATCCCACCCTAAAACCACTTATGTTATTTCAATTATCTTGGATTTAAATCTGTTTTATGAATATGAACAACAATCTCCCAAAGCTGGAAATTAAACTAGAAGACTAATTAAGAAATTGTTCAGGAGCTGCTCCATTTACAATGAATTACAGTCTGACTTTGAAGGCTCATTGAATGTTTTTGAGCATTTATACCCAAAAGAGGTTTATTTCATAGTGGTGCTAATGGTTTTAAACCAGAAAATGTGCCCTTATCTCAGAGAGATCCCTCTGGATACTGTCACAGTGACCACAAAGTTAGTCTCCCCTTTCCACAAAATGACTCACCATTTATAGTGTAAGCTCTCAGGATATAGGAAAGACTGGTTCATGTTCACAAATCTAGACTGAACTATTCAAGGTGATGGGAATATCTTAAGTTCTATTGTATTGTATTATCATGTTTTAGGGTGAATTTTCCCTTCAATCCAAACCATTGCCATCTCACCCATGTTCATTACTAAATATATATATATATTTGCAATATATGTATATATTTATATATATTTTAAATTTCCGGTCAGTACCCAGTCCTCACTTATAAATATGTCTGATCAAGATTAGAATGGTGACCTCTACTGTATATTCTTCACACAGCTAAGCCTAGGTTCATATATTTGAATAGCCATTATCAGCTTATATTCACCAACAAGAGAGTTAATCCCTGGTGTGTTTTTGGGGTCGTCTAAAAGATGAGTTTGGAGCAGACCGCGTGGCCGTCAGTACACATGACCTAGAGGGGAGCCTGGATGCTCTCCAGCCTGCATGGACCGCAGTGCGAGGCTCTGCTGTGCTTCCATGTAACTGCAGGTCTCAGCTCTCCTCGCTGCTGTCTGCCCATTCCTAACACTTGCCCCTTTTTTTTATGTTAACCAACTTTTTATGGCGAGAGACAGACAGACTTGACTGACATCTGAAAGCATCTTTCAGGTTCTCATATGGCTTGCTTAAGCCCTGTTGTAAAATATACTAAAATAAGAAAATGGATGGGGGTCTCTCACATATCAAATGTGGAAAGTCTAATTTTATATTTGTATTTTCAAATAATAATAATATTGACAAAAAATGTTTGTGAAAGGTTTCCATCCTCTACTGTGGTCCAGAAATTGATGTGTCTGTCTGGAAAATAAAATAAAATAAAATCAATTGTTATATTCCTTGTTTTCATTGTTTTATTGTATTTTTATTTGCTTGATTTTTGTAATATAGTATTTGGTATAGATCAAAAGATTGTATTTGATTCTATCAGTGTTGTCTGTCTCAGTATATTTGAAATTCAAATCATTTTCAACATTTCAATATCACATGCATAATTATGTTAAACAATTGAACAGTGAAGACATCAAGAGGCCATTCACTTGTCTCCTCCTTTCCATACTGTTTAGCATTTGCGACTGCACAGGCCAGGACTCTTTTGTGACTATATTCACATTGATAAAGTACAATAATCACATTTTATCACAACTGTTCATTAGACTCAACAGGGTATTACATTTTCATTTTTCACTCAACCATACACTCAGTTACAATAAAGACAGACACTTGCTGGCAAAAACAACTTGGCACCAGGATCCTTCAAGTTCAGTCATGAGTCAATAGGATTAATAGGATTAATAGAGTCTTAGTACTAAGATGTGTTTGGGAAACCAAGGACAGACTAGTTGCTGACATGTAATTCTGCTGCCCCTCAGTGGTGCTTTTCTGAAGAGCTCAGTCAGCGTACTAGTTTATTTTTTGTCAGTAGTATCACATCAAGAGCGATTTACTACAAGGTACTAAGTTGCCCTTTAGCACTCGCTTAATTTTGCCTTTGGCGGTATCACTCATTTTAATATTTCAGTATTGAGGCTCACTAGAAATGCTTTATAACTGGCTGAGGCCCGCACAGTATGACGATGAGCAAACGGGGCTTCAGTATGCTGCTGCATGACAGGCCTTTCACATCCTTACATCACACACACACACACAGTATTAAGGTTAACCTTTTGTGTGATTATCACAATGTAATTAGTTCTGCTTTTCCTCAGATGGAGAATTTCATAATATAAGCTATAAGTTGCTCTCCATCTGTTTGACTCGGTGTCATCATCATTTTCCTAGGTGTTCCCAAGGAATGAACCACTGAAGATTAGTGCTGCATGGAAAGGATCATGTCTGCTACCTGCCATTTCCAAAATAATGTATGAGTTCTGAGGATTTGTTTTACGACTACAATTGCCATATTGGTTCTTAACAGCTGCTTTCTGACTGGGTTGGTTTTGCATACTCTCTTCAGCAATTAAATTCTGCACATTGAAAGTCTTTTGATTCAAATAATGCAAACAGCTCCTCACTGACAAATTCCCCATAAGTGGATCCAGTATGAAGGCAGCATCTGCACTTTACACTCATATATTGTATTGGTAAACTTATCAAAGCATAATAATGAGATTATAATGTCATAATGTAATGCTTATACTCAGATTCAAAATACCAGTTTTATATGCTCAGCGTGATACATAGATTACGAAATATAATAATACATATATCATTAAAATTCTATCTAAGGATCAGGATATCTCTACTGGAAATGTCTTTAGATGCTTGTCAGGTGAGACCAACAGACAAGCAGACAACTTCATCATTCATTTGGACAAGATGATAGGTGAAATCCATGATGCTGTCAGATCAATACTATTCCCAGGTCTATTGTTAGGAGCTGTGGTACTTGAGTCTCCAGTATTTTTTTATTAGAGTGCTATGATAAGGTGGTCAATATTCTGGATTTATGCTTCAGGAATTCATAATCTAATGTTTCACTTTTTAAAGATGCTACATTTTATTTTGGGGGTTTTGGTGATGAAGCTTGAAACCTCTGGCAGAACTGTGTGGAGCCCAATTATAAGGTATGTGCACACATACACATGAAGATGCAAACATAGAGACATAAACAGATAGACAGATACATACATAGAGATATACAGTATTCATACATGTACACATAAACTTCTTCAAATGTATCTGCATATAGCAGCGTGACACCACCTTGTGATGGCCTCACCACCAGTGGCTGTGTGTACATTTCCCATGGACTGGTACTAACAGGCTGAATGTGACAGCTCCTATAGCAAAGGAACAATACAATAGTCTGCAGGAATGCCACTGCACGGCTGCAGCATGGCGACAACAAGGCATCTCTCACACTTTGGCCGGTATGGAGGTGTAATGAAGAAGTGGTAGCTCAAGAGGCATCATGTAGAAAAGTAGAGGAGAGCTCATGATAACCCGGCTGCCATGCATATTCATGGTATGGTGTGGTACTACATGAGTCTCACAGCAGCCCTGCTACTACTGGTTAGCGTCTGTCCTCAGCCCACAAGGATAGGGCTCGTACCTTTGGGGCTCCTCAGCACTCATTAATGATAATTAAGAGCCGGTATGAGACGCTGGCATTTTTAATTGCCAATTACAAATAGGCTAGATATGGATGAAAATGACAGCTATGTATATAGTACATCAACATGTATAAGCAAGCTGTGTTTACACCTTGAAAATGAGATGTGAATGCAGGGTTGGGATGCATTCAGGATCTGGTATTGTAGGAATTCAAGTGAAATAAATGAGCAATGTTCAGTGGGTGTGCATTTAATTTGATGTGCACCACTAAATTATCTCTCCACACAGCCATGTAATGGTTGCCCCTCTTTTGAAGCGGAACATTTTTTTGACAGAGCTGTATAATAGAGTCAATAGTTGATTGTAAGACTGCTGTGGATGGGGAGATGAGGCACTCAGGTGGCTGTTTCCTCCCCCACTCCTGCCCTCTAATGTAGCCCTTGGCATGGAAATTGACGTGACATTGATGGGCACTCTCCTGCCGGCAGGGAGTCATGTGCCTGCACAGCCTTCCAATTCACTAATAATTGCTGATTAAAAACTAGTTAAGAGCCCATGAAAGCTAAAATGTGCATTAACCAAATGACCTTCTGGGAATGGCTTGGGGTTGTTTTTGAGAGAGTGAAGATCAGAAGCTAACAGGAGTGTGCTGTGCTGTGCTGTGCTGTGCTGTGCTGTGCTGTGCTGTGCTGTGCTGTGCTGTGCTGTGCTGTGCTGTGCTGTGCTGTGCTGTGCTGTGCTGTGCTGTGCTGTGCAACTACTTTATTTCTCTGAAGAATGTGTTTTGTCAATCCAATTAGATTACTCCAACAAGTATTATAATCTAATGCTTTCAGTTACTTTTGGAGTACTTTCCTCCAAAATCAAAAGAAAATGAAATTAAGATGCACATTTTCCCCACTATATACACTGTAATTAGAATTGTTATGATCATCTATGACTAATATTACCTCTTATTTGCATGAAACTGCATACAGTTTCACAATCAAGCAAATGCCTTTTTTTCATCAAACATATTTCTGGATTATTTTATCCAAAGTATCTGTGATGCGATTGTGTTTTTCTCTCCATAACTGTAACAGATTACAGCTGCCGGTTTTTGTAATAATATTACTGTAATCACATTACTTTGACATATTTAATTATTCCCCTAACCATGATCATAAGTGATTTAATGTTTAATGTCTAAAAATTTACAAGTTCTAAATGTAAGTTGTCATTCCACATGGTGAGGGCACTGGCAATGCACAACTACTTCTCATAAACATACAGACAATTGTTTTTCCTTTTGCATGTTATCACACATGAATTTAATATGTGATGGTAATGAAACAATCCACAAAAGAACATTGCAAAATCTTTTTCTCATGCACCATTAGTGTCCTGTGGTTGAAAGAGTGCACACAAGTGACGCAGGTGCTTATATACTGTAGAATGGCATCTATTGTAGTCCTTTTAAAGTCAAAGTAATTATAGCTTCAATAATTAGATACAGCTCTGTGTGCTTTATGTAGTCAACTCCATAATGAAAAGCAGGGGAAGGCTATGGGCTAACTGACGCAGAAAATTCAGACATTGTGGATCTCTTCTCTCTGTTATTATCCACCAGATGAGGCATTATACACTTATAAAGGCCATCAGTTTGGGCCCAGATCACAAAGGATGCAGCTTGCTGTTCATTATTCATCATTATTGTCTTCATAGATTTGATGCCACTGAATCAATAGCTGTCTTAGAGCAAACTAGTGAGCAACACAGCATAGAAGCTGGTAAGAACGTCGGTTATTATTGGAGGACAGGACAAAAATACAAAGTAAATACAAAGAAAAAAAGTATTGGAGTTGATGATCAATACCTTAATGATTACTTCGTCAGGTGCTGCAATTTCTGGCTTTTAAAACTCACTTTCCAGCCCAACAAAAACTCCCCGCCCATTGGCATTTCAAGACACTCTCAGAAGCTCGCTGACAGAAATCCCAGGATTCATAGCTGTGAAAATTAACTGCTGAAACTTTGTGGAAAGAGTGCTGTAGCTTTGCATGTGAACGTTTTGTGATTTCATTTTGTGTAACCATTAATCAGACTAATACTAACATTAAGTTGCAAGCATTCAAGTATTCAACCTGGAATTACAAAGACGTTTTTTCATTTCAAGTGTGCAAAACTTTCTTACAACCACAGAACCTCAAACACGAGTACAAATTAATTCCCGCAAAGATTAAAAACTGAGTTTCAAGCTTTCTTTCAACTTGTGGCACTGATCTCTCTCCATACAAAAACCCCTTCCCTCCTTTCTGAAAGTCATCACAATTCAAGACTGTACCATGCAGAGACTGATGTGTCATATTGCTGCCTGTGAGGCAGGCTATATGATAGTCACATGGCCAAGAAATAAATTATTTTACTTCAGAGTACACTAATTTGCTTGTCTAAATGCCATGCAAACTACACTATTATGTGTGATGTTCGTGTATGTTAAGCAGCCTACATGTTTGTAGGCTAAATGATCAATTTAACTTGGTCATAGAAAAGGCCTAAAATCTATTCTAATTTCTCAAAGTGGCCCTCACTAAGACTGAGTTTGACACTCCTCTTCTACAAGAAGCCCAAGTCAGCAGGGAGTCACATCAGAGAGGGGTGTAATCCAGTGGTGCTTTGGCATCCTTGGAAAAATGGTTCTACAAAGTATTGCAATTATGAGAAAGACTGTCAAAAACTATGAAAAAGTCAATATATCAATGTGATAAAAAGCACAGGAAATAATTTTAACAATGCCTCATAAAATGTAGCTGAGAGGCTGTTTCTATAAAGCAGTGGTGCAAACTCTCTTTGCTGCTCCACTCTGCCTAGTGAAAGTCTCAATAGTAATATTTGATTTGGTCAAAATTCAAAGGGGGCAACTGAATCAGATGGAGAGGGAGAATTTAGCTGTGAACTACATAAGAAGTGAGTAAAAGCATTTTCCATTGGTCATTGGTCAGTGGCTGAGAAGAGTAATGTCTTTCACTATCGTACAGCCATACAGTTTTCCAGCTAAAAACAAAGCGATTTGTGTGATCTTAGGTAATCTGTCGTAATATATGGTTGTGAAAAATGCAGTCTGATCTGCTACGGCAGTGAGATTTCATAGGCAGACATTCATAGAAGCTCATTTCAACATTTCAAGCAAAAGTGGTCTAAGGACTGTTTTATTTCAAGGCTGTTGTGCCACAGCCTCTGCTGATTAGACTTCATTCAAGTATGATTTCAAATGTGAACCCCCTCCCCCCTTCATGCCTGTAAGCGAACCAGCCTTTATAAAACATTTGAATCTCTTTCTCACCATTACCCTAATAAATACCTAATAAGTTCTCTGTAGTTGAACCAGTAGGCAACTCCGAGCGAGAGCAGCATATCTTTGCTTTTTTTGTTGTTTCAGCAGCACATAACAATATCAATCTCTGCACAATAATAGAGGAAACAATTTGCCAACAAATGTTTTGAAAATAGCTGTCCCCCCTCCT
>OMLI01050679.1:0-11315 GCA_900302605.1 Rondeletia loricata
AATCTACGCAAAGTACTTTTTTCCTATCAAAGTGGAGTGGGAATTAAAAACAAAATTGTGTAAGTATTTAATTCCAATAAGAGAAAACTAGTTGGTAAAAGTTGCCACCCCCTTTACAACATATATTATTCATAGTCAAATAATTAGTACTGCAGTGCACACCAGAATGACTTAGATTGACACTTTTATTGATCGGCTACATAATAATTGTAGGCCATAAAAACCAAGGAGCGAACGACTCTGTATTTCTCCTGCACCGGTTGGACAGAACAGCACCGCTGTGCACCGGGTAACTTCTACATTTATACATATTATTCATACTTCATCTTTACATTGTAGTTAGACATTTGTTTTCTTATCAAAATTGCTCTAATTTTGATTTTATTTCTTCCTAGTAAGTCTTATACAGGTCCCATACATACATACATCTTAATGGGATTTTAGGTTGTAGGGTGTATTCTGCTTCAGAGTGCTGGAGCACAGTGTGGAATACCTGTGTTAAACATTGAAGACATTAAGTACAGAGGGTGACGTTTTTCTCTCCAGTTTCCTTATTGACTTCCGTAGTAAAATTAGAGGAGAGAAAGTGCACTAAGATTTAAGAGAGAGAGAGAGAGAGAGAGAGAGAGAGAGAGAGAGAGAGAGAAACTCAAGTTTCCCCGCCCACTCTTGTCACCATGGAAGCTCGTATCTCAGCTAACCTGGAACAAGGCTCTCTTCTGTCCTTTCCATTAATAGTCATCTTGACTGTCACATCTTTATCATAAATCAAATCTGTGTGTACAGTCTGGTTTTACAGCTGGAAATCATGAGGGGATTCAAGCAGAAAACCCCTTGTTGCTGTATGATGGTGAGTGTTTCAGGTATAGATCTAACATGACCATCCCAGCTCCATCACTTGCACAAGATTTCAGAGTGTAAAATATGTCGCTGTCACTTATTCAGAGAGCTAATGGTCAGGGCATTTTATTAAAGAAAGCAAACTGAAGTAGGCTACAGACTGAAAGTGAAACATAACATGGTGACATATTGAACTTTTGTCCCTTTTCACCGGAAACTCTTCCAGTTGTGAAATGGCAAATCCAAACTGCCAAATCCCCAGCTAGACACTGATAGCACATATACAGTAGAGGAGAGCATTAATACACTTTTAGTGAGGCTGACTGATACATTATTCTCATCATTCTTATCCAGTCTTGGGAAATTGCCAAAGGTATCTCTACCCTTAACATGATCACACACAAGAAAATATTTAATGGTGTGTCAATGGTGGCTGACACTTTGGATGGATGAAACAATTTTCTGCTCTAATCTCATAACTATGACATATAGTCATTCTTGAATCAAGTTTAGGCTAATGCATGAAATGAGTACTTCTGAATCTTAATAGAATACTTGAATCTTAATAGAATCTCATTGTAAAGACATGATCTGAACTACTTTGTAAAATATAGTAATGTGTGGGACTAATTATTTGCTTGAAAGGAATACGCCGAGATTTTGGGAAATACGATTATTTGCCATTTTACCCATAGTCGGACGAGAAGATCGATACCAACTTCATCCCGGTACTCCGAGTAGAGCCAGAGCTTCTTGCAAACCAGTCCAGCTTCTCCAAAGTTAAACTATTTTAGTGATTTAACTCAAAGACTCATATTTTAATGCACTTGCAATTTTTTTTCAAGCAGTTCAGCTTTGAAGGACCATCTCCATTGACTCCATGTTATGACACAAAACTACAGCAGAGCTAAGTAGATCACACACACATTTTCAATGAGCTGGTCCTTGTGTATGCTTTGGACACCACAGGATGAAAAGGTGTTGCTCATATGTACGTGGAGGGGAACTGAATGCACAAATAATGTCCATCATTGGTTATTCAATAAACTCCACCACAGTCTGTGCAGCAGAGGTACGTAGTGGGTAGGGAAGCAGCCCTTCAACCCCTCAACCTGGGTTCAAACCCCTGTGTTGGCAAGCATCCACCCTGCTGAAGTGTCCTTGAGCAAGACACTGAATCTCTACCAGCTCCAGGGCTGCTGCTCTGTAGCACACAATAAAAGCAGAGGCAGAGATTATACATGCAAAGACTTTTATTTATGAATAGTCTGCAGTATTGTACAATAACACACACTTGTCTCTATTTATGATCATTCTTAATGATCATGCCAAATATAGACAAATGTTGTGCCCTCAAAAACGGTTCCCTTTTCACAATAATCTAAAAATACCATGTTCTGTTTTAAATATGTAGCATAACTTTTGAAAATAAAATATGCATTATATGAAATATAACAGTTGTTTATTGGATAGACTATATAGTACCAAATGCAATTATATGCAAATACACCTTTTTCTGTGTAACTTCTTACGCATTTCATGCACAACAAAAAAATAAGGATGCTGGCGCATACAAAAAAAGCTGTACAGACTTCGGTATGAAAATAGAAAATATCAAAGCAAGATGTGCACCAATAGTCTATATGTTACAAATAACTTGCAGTACAAAAAGATCTATGAGAATGACCAGATAACATTAGTGTACCTGGAACACAGAGGTACAGGTACTGGGTTGGTAACAGGACAATGACAAACCTCGTATCGAACTTTCACTGGTGAGCTCAAGTCAAAGCCACTTTCATGCAAGTCTAGAACCAGATCCAACAAGTTCAACATCAAATACAGGTGGATCAAGGGGGTTAAAGACAACAGCAATGTCTTGTAAGTGACATGGTCAAACAAGCAAATCATATGTTGAAAACCCAGTTTTAGCTTTGAATTTAGTATTAAACCCAGTAAATGTTGATGTCCAATGCATAGCACATAGTTTTGTTTGGTATGTTATTCAACCTTCTTGTATTGCTACCCCATAAGTGAAGAGCGTGTAAACCAATTGCCAGTTATGTTCTCGACTTATAAAGCACTGATATGTCAAACGTTACATTAAATTATTGAACACTTTCAGATACCGCAATAAGAATTCCAACAGCAATGTTCTGTACAGCATCAATATTAATCATCTTTAGCTTAATATTTAGTATTATTGCCAAAATAACGCCAAATGTTTTTATTCATAAAAGTTAAATGGATTACCGATGTCCAGTTTAAATGAGTAAAATTAAGATTTGTACACCAAAAATACTGTATGTGTTACACACAAATTAACTTTCCCACAGAAACAGTAGTGTGTACAAGGCACACTGCAATCAATATAGCTACATTTATCATTTCTGGCAAGAAAGCACTTCTGAAATTAAGATATATTTTCACACGTAAATCTTAACCTAAGATGTGAGCAAAGAAAACTGCACGGTTAAATATAAACTTCTGTTAATGCCATAAAATATATATTTTCTTTTTGTACAGTATGAGGATTGATTAACAAAAATAAACACATTTGCTAAATCAGATATTTCTGATACACGTTGCGATTGCTGATGCGGAGAGAACAAGCACAATTGATGGCACTGGAAAACCGGGAGGCTGAAGAGTTGGGTGGGAGTAACACTGAGAACATAACGGACCAAGTGTAATCTGAGTACTTGAAGAGATTATCAAGTGCTCACAAGTAACACAAAGCCAGTAATCTTAGCAGTGCAACTTCCCTAACACTTGTGCCAAAAGGTATATCTTTAAAACAGGCATTTAAATGAGATCAGCTCCTTGCACTGCTACTCAAAACATTTATCACGAAAGCCCCGTACAACAATATTGCTCTTGAGTGAAACTATTCAAGGACCACAGTGTTTCTCATTCCAATCCAGGCTCTCTAAGTACATTCTCTATCACACAAGTATAAGAATAAAGAGCAGGGGGTTTCGTTATTGGTAATACACCCCAAGACTACACTTCCAAAAACCTAGTCTTTTCTTAACATAGATAAGAAAATATACATTTCTTCAGCATTTAAATGTCTTAAATCCGTTTTTTATTTTAATTTCTTAATAAAATCTTATACGTCTTTCTTATTTACATTTGGTGTAGGTTAACACTGATTGTAATGCAATAATACCGTTTTCTTATTTTGTTTTTCTATTACATTTCTTTTGTTTGAAGAGCAGAAGCACTTTTACATTCATATTTCAACACCAACGCTCAAGAGGAGCCCAAGTGCAGAGGGGAACAATGACATGCATTTTTCCAAAAAGCAAAATAAGACGACTTCAAAAGGAGGAAGTTTGCTTGTTTGAGAGGTGGACAGAATGGAAAGAGGATGAAGATGAGGATGAGGAGGCTGAAAAGGAGCAAAGACCTGGAGAACTGGCACCATTGATACCTTTATTTGGCTGTAAAAATGCTCTCGCAGCACCGGGACAGTCACTTTTTGTATTGTGTCACTAGTATTGTGTAACAACATTGGGGGTCACAGCTGACTAAGCCGTGAGGTGAGATGAAAGCTTTGTTGTTGGGAAAAGCTGTTAACCACAGAGGTGAAGGCAACGACAGAGGTTACACCCTCTCCACTCGACTGGGGTCGTATGAGTCTAATGAGAAAGGAGAGGTAAGAAGAGATAAGGACATAATCAAACAATAGTCGTAATGGTATTATTTCCTCTTAGAAACGTGGAAATCTGAAGTTAACAGGACTATGACGACAATCATTAGTATTCCTATTTCAATACATAGTAACTTACAAAGTTCACATTTATTCCTTTGTTTATTTGGTATGATGCTGCTCCACTCTGGAGGCAACCGAGGCATATCAAATGGTTAATCTCTAATTTCCTTAGTGTGTACCCACCTGAGACAGAAAGCATCTCCTCGTCCTCCATACTTGAGGAGCCACAGGTGCCGCTGCTGAAGCTGAGTGGCAGGGTGATCTCTCTCTTGGGAACACTGCGAGGTTTGGGAAGCAGAGGAGGCTTCTGGAGCCTGGTGCGCCGCTTTGGCCTGGGCAACTCTTCTCGCTCAGCCTCTTGCGTCACTTCTGCTCTGCTGACCTCTGGCGTATTCTCTCCATCTCTCTCCTTCTCAAAAGGCTTTTTTTTGTCGTCCTCCACAATTTTCAGCTCTACCTCTACTTCCTCCTCCTCTATTTGTACTTCAACCTCCTCTTCTTTCCCCTTATCTCCTGCTTTTAGTGCAATCTCAGCATTCATCTCTTCATTGATTTTAAGTTCGACTTCTGCCTGCTCTTCTTCCTGATTTACCTCCTCATACTCCTGTTCTTCAGGTTCTGCCCTCTCGTTGTGTGTTTCATGTGCCTTTTCAAGCTCACCTGTCTTTTCCTCCTCCAATTGCTTCTCCTCCTCCTCTTGTTTCTCCATAACTTCCCCCATCGTCTCTTCCTGAGCCCCACTCTCCTCTGAGTCTCTCTCCTCAGATTCAGCCTCTCCTCCAGAGTCGGAACTTTTGAGACTGAGGCGTCTTATTCGGGACACTGAGTCCAACTCCTTCAGACGGGCCATTCTGTCTGTGCTTGACCTGCCCAGAGACGTAGCTGATGAAGAGGCAGAAGATCTTAGCTTGTCCTGTAGGGATTCAATAAGCTTGGAGGCTCCACCATGCCCCTTTTTCTCCCCACTGCACATGCTCAGAGCTAGCTTCTCATCATGGGTGACAGGCAGGGATAGGGGAAACCTACTGGGTGGGAACTCAGGCAGGTCCAGCACCACAGCTGGCTGAGTCTCACTATCGTGGTTGTCTTCACTATCACTGGGGTTGTTGCTGAGCTTTTGTCTGTCTTCACCCTCTATGTGGTCCACACCTGATCCTGTCTCCTTGTCTTCCACCGACTGTGGTCCCTGTCTAATCAGGGACTCCTCTTTCACTTGCTCACACTGTCCCATCACCTGCTGTGTCTCTCTGCCCGGACTGTGTTTCTCAGTCTCTACTGGGAAGGCTTTAATGTCTACACTGGTGGTGGTGGCGGCTACAGTGATGTCTGGGTCGTCCTGCTTGTCCTCTGCCTGTTTGTCTGCCACACCCAAGGCCTCCACTGGAACAGCTATGCCCAGGATCCTGGCTGCCCTCTGCTCGATGGACTCGTTCTCAGGGATACCTTTTGCAAATTTGACCTCGTACAGGTTACTGAGGTCTTCTGCAGGGAGAGCATTGGCTTTCTCCTGAATGAGTAGGTTCTCCAGGTGCTTGTCTGCTATTGTTGACTCGTTTTTATAGGTCAGAGCTTCAGAGATGGAGTATCTCTCATCAACATCATCCTCAAAAACAAATGCAGCCTCCCTGGTCAGCCTGGTGATATGTGGCAAGCCTTCACCTTTGGGTGATCTGCTGTTTTCACTCCTGGTCCTACAGATGTTCAAATTCAGCTCACCCCTAAATGGCAGCATGTTATCTGCTTTAGCCTTTCTCTCAACCTCCACCTCTGCTTGAAGATCTGTATTTGAATTGTGCTCAGAGCTACCACTAGATTTAACAAGTGTTGTCCTGCTCTCCCTTGACAGCTGCACAGACTGACTAAGCTCCTGGTGATCGAGTGGAGATGGGACTGAGAGTGAGAGTTGGATTGGCTCTCCAGGACCTCCGGGAGTCTCTGTGTAGACTGTTAACCCCACGTCCCTCAGCAAGGACTCTTGGGGGACTGGGATGTCCTGCCTGTAGACTTGGTTTGAGTCAGTGTGCGAGGACAGGGGGCAATAGTCTCTGGGGCTTGGGTCTGGGAGTATGGATAGCTCATTTGTTGATGGTGTGGTGTTGGTCTGTGGCCTGGAGAATGCACTCTTCATGTCCCTGTAGTCTAGATCAGTGGTAGAAGCCCAGGACTCTGATCTGGTTTTCATATTGTTGGGTTTATCTATGTGCATTGGTGGAAGACTGATTGCTTCCCTGCCTGGGTCTGGACCAGTAGTGAAATGTGCTGGGTTCTGGAATTGATCTCCTGATTTACTTGGCTCTAATATGTTCTTATGCACCTCAACCAGATCCTCAATGCACTGGTCCACAGTGGGTCTCTTGCTGATTGTGTCTTGGAGCTCCTTGTTGAAGCACTCCAGCTCCCCTATGGCATCCCAGGGTCGTCGGTTTACCGGCTTTAGGAGGAATTGACCAAAGGCCACCTGTTCTGCACTGTCCGGGGGATTGGAGTTACTCTTCCTGGGGGAGGATGGATACTGGTCTCCCTGGCCCGTCTCCTCTTTGGATGGGGAGGATGGGGCTTGCTGTGAGGGTTGCAGTGATGTCGGCTGGGCTGGGCTGAGACTGAGACGGGAGAAGGCGCTGTTGCTGGAGGGATGAAGGTTCTTCTGGCCTGCCATGGGGTAGCCATAGGAAGAGCTACTATCTGTCCCCACACCACTGTCTGTGGTTGCGTCTGAGGCAGACTGGCCAGGCTCCTGTCCCCCAGGAGGGCTCTGGGGGACTGGGCTTTTCATCACAGTCAAAGGTGAGTTGGTCTGGGTCTCCTGATTGCGGTATTGGTTTCCAGGCCAGGACCCGGCGTAGCATAGCTCTTTGTCTTCACTGGCTTGAAGGGCCCAGGCATCTATTATCTCCTTCCTTAGAGGAGCCCTCTTGTAGTTCCTCATTGAGGATGTGCTGCTAGTGTGGAAGTGGGAGTGGTGGGGTCTGATGGGCATCTCGGTCATCGACTTGCTCCGGAGGTTCTGGCTCTCTGTGTGGCCTACAGTGATGCTATCTGTGTTTGTGACAGTCAGGCTTGGTATTGTCTCGTTATTGTTCTGATCTGCCGCTGAGTCTTTGTTAATGTTAGTCGGCGTGTGAATGGGGACAGACACAAGGCAAAAGATGGTCTCACTCACCCTTCTCTTACTGTTCCTGTTGTTCTCTGGCCCTGAATCTGGGACAATCTTCTTCACTTGGGTGATGGTTTCTGCAAAGCCCTGGTCTGAGCTGGAGCCCTGGCGGGATGAGGAGCAGGTTGTTAATGGGGCCTGGAAGGCTGAGGAGGGCGAGGGAGGAGGATGTTGGTTTTTGGGATATCTGTTGTTGCAGTTTTGGTCAGTTGCTGGGAAGTTATCGACAGTCTCTTTGTGCAAATCGCTGTGCCACCTGTTATTGTCATTGTCGAAGTCGCTAGAAGACGTCTGGTTGGCATCATCAGTCGGTTTGGCCGCGATGAAGGGCCCCAACGGCGGGGGCAAAAAGGCACTGTCGTCGGACACAGGCTCCGACACGTTGACGCTGGGAAGCTCGTTGCGGATGTGGCGGATCTTGTCGGCATCCGTCAGGGAGTTGCCACCCAGGGCTGAGGAAATATGACGGATGCGGGGGTCGTCAAAGGGGATGTACTGGACCCCTCCACCCGGGTGCTCCTGGGCGGTATAGACAGGGTAAAGCTGCTTCTGGCTAGGTACGCTCCTCTCTCTCTGGGGGTCAGGCCAGGAACCTGCTGGATGTCTGGTGAACCAGTGAGATCCATCTGGAGCCATCTGCATCTGCTGGTACACATCGCCTCTGTACCTGAGAGTTACAACAATACAGTTGCACTTCATCTATATAGCAATGACTTCAACAAGTAATAAAGGAATAGAAAATGTACAAGCTAATAAAATAATAAAAGGGATGCTAGCCAATATGATGATAGCTCTCATTCCATATTTGCTTAGTGTGTTAAGGACTGGTTTTACAAATTTGGATTAGAGGGGAATACCACTCAATTTAAGAATACAACATATATCCTTACTGCATTGGACAGTTCAATTTATACTAATCTAAAGATATGTTCATCCAAGTTTCTAACTGGTGCTGGACAAAGAATTTTCACATTTCAAAGTAGGTCCGCACACAGAAATATGTTCCACCAAATTCCACCAAAAGTTTATTCTGTGTAAACAAACGTTTCGATCTGAATTGGTCTTCGTCGGCTGCGTCAACTTTTAGTGGAGCATATTTTTGTGTGCAGACCTACTTTGAAAACAGTTCAATTTATAAACATGAACAAATGTCACCAAATAACCTAGAAAAGACACTGATCTTGGGAAGACTGGAGCTGCTCAATTGACAGTGAGTAAGAGAAACCCATTTGAACTTGCTTTTATAGCAGATATATCTGACATGAGCCTTATTTGTAAATAATATTGGGTACTGTCATTTTCAGCTTTCCCACATTTTTCAAAATGACTATCAATGGAGCAGTATATTGGTGTGACATGACACATTAAGTGGCTATGCTATCTCTGTTCAGGAACACCTAGTGAATTCTCCTAGGGCTAAATAATATTTGAATGCTGAGATTCAGTGGTATTTCCTTTAAAGCCTTACTCTGTATTTATTGGCCCACATACTGTACTTTCTAAGTATATTCATATAATTTCTTGATGGGTTTGAAATTAGGGGTGTCGCGATATACCGGTTTTGTGATAATCGTGGTATTTAAAAAATGAAAATACTAATATCATGTAAATAATCCAGCCATGATATAACTTCATGTGACTGTTTCAGTTGATAATCTGATGAATTTTATTTGTTGACTGCCATGAAAATGTCATTGTAATCAGTTGTTTTCCATTTTTAAAGAGAAAACAAACAAACATTGGAGCAAAATAAAGTCAGATGCATTTTAAGTGATCACATCATTTTGTTAATGATTGCTATAGATATCGCGATAATATCGTTATCGTGATATTTTTTGCCATGATAATCGTATTGTGAAAATTTTATATCGTGACAGCTCTATTTGACATACATGGAAAATAAACTTTGAAACTTTCATAAGACACTATAACTCAAAAGACACTATGGGCTCTACTGTCGTGAATCAATGGTGCACGGCGCCAAACACTATCGCAAAGGGCATTTGGTTAACGTGTTGCTCTGGTCCTAGTAGAATTGTCGCCCAATGTAGGAAACAGTTCAATGATATTATGTGAAGAGCTAAACAGAAGTTGGCGGCCAACCACAGGGACAATTTGGCTATGGGAGGGGGGCAGCCACCAGCCAGCCCCTGACAACTACAGTATATAGGATGCGGCCGCCTCCACAATCCCCACTCTGTGCATCACAGCGCATACTGATGGTTCTATGTTGGATGAAAATCATTCACACCACAGCCACATGTGTATATAGTTAGATCTTAAGGAAATATATGAAAGTCAAATTGGCCAACATATCATCCACAAAAAGGTTGGGTAAGCTATTAGGATCTGTTCACACGCACATAATTTGGTAAAGCCACGAAAATAGCATAGAACTCGCCTGCGCTTTGCACCATGCACTTCTGACGTGGTCTGAGCAGGCGGGCGACGCAAGAGCAAATCCCGGTAATCCTTGACACCAAAATTGCACTGCGCTGCTTGATCGTTACTGACACACCCTGTACTGTGCCTCTCTTCCTACTAGGCGCAGTCAAGTTCACGGCAAGTCACCAAAATACCAAACAGGCGCAGGCGAGAAAAAAACCTGCAACCAACAAAAATGCCATTTTGCCGGCCCACCATGCGCAGTCACGAAAATAGAGCTCTATAACTCAATTTCATTTAATGTTTACATACAGCCTTTTACAGAATCAAAATACATGTAAAACTAATGTTTAGCTGTCAAATACTGTCAGTCTTTCATTCAAAAGCTCACCTAATCAATGTGAAAGTGAAAATAATGACATGAATTAATTAATTTAAGACAAATCAAAACAAATCTATTAGTGTTTAGACAGTGTTTAAATCAAGGGCGCCATACAGCTATTACAGATTGACAATTCAAGCCAAATCCTAGCAAACATTATATAGATCTTGTTTTAGTGTTGGACAAGGCTTAATTTATGTCTGTGAAAAAATGAGTAATTACCTGTAGTCAACGGCGATTTCACCATAGCCCCGGCGACCCCCTTTCATTATAGGGGCTCTCTTATATGATGGGGGAGGGATGTATCCTGGAGGTCCAGAGTCCTGTGCAAAATAGTCCAGCTGGGGGTCACCTGTCCTGGATAGGGGAAGTGGCGTTCGGTCCCTTGCCTGGGGAACAGCTGAGTCTCTCCCAGACAATACCTCACAACTTCCCCTGATCTGCTGGTGCACCTCATAGGAAGGGGGTCTGGGGGGTCGGGTGAAGCGGGGCTTTGGTGTCATGGAGAGTTGGCTGGCGCTAGCCGGCCTGCCATTCTCCGGCCAGCGGGGAGCCCTGTAAAGGTCGTGGGGTGACGGTGGGTGTCCATTGACCCTCCTGTACAGCTCCTGACCGGACGAGGTCATGTCCACATACTGCAGGCTATCAGGCTGCAGCATCCGGGGCAGGGACTGGGATTTGGCTTTGGTCCTGGGGTGGACTACCATGCCCTCTGGTGTCCTAGCATGGAGCCGCTGCTGCTCCTGTGCCCAACGCTCACCCTCGCTCTCTGACAGCTGGTGGCCAAAGCTCACAGCCGGGCACCACTCATCGGTCCCCAGACTCTGGCACTTCCT
>OMLI01050680.1:0-10481 GCA_900302605.1 Rondeletia loricata
CGCAAATATCTGCACAGATGATCCCCGCGAACACGGCCAGTGAATATGCGCAGATAACCGCACAGATGATCCCTGTGAACAAGCTCAGCGAGTCTGCGCAGATATCTGCACAGATGATCGTCGTGAACACGGCCACCATCTCTATCAATGTATCTGTAAAATAGGCAATCGGCTGTAGCAAAACTGACGTTTTGGTTGTTTACGGAAGCAAAAGTGACGCTATCCTCTCCAATATCCGGGAACGAAAAAATAACGTTATTAACCGGTTCACGTGTATTATTAATAATGGTTATGTTCCGGAACATAATAAATCACTTTCGTTTCTGGTTATGTTTCTGTTCGTCGCAAAATATCGTTATTTTCCGGTTTTCGTTTTCGTTCCTTGAACCGGTTCCTTCCCCTGCTTTTAACTGATCTACGTGTGGTTATATTTTGGCTCAGGGAGCAAACTGATGACACACACAGTCACACTCACATGCTATATAGAGCTCTTTTGAACTCTGTGTCGAGCCTTTCACATGACTCTAGAGCATCACCTGGGGCCGACGGTGGCTGCTCATACAGTAGAAAGCTCACTACCCTGGTGGTCCAGGTCAGATGGCAACACCTTAAAGCATAACTTCGACCTGGATCCTATTTTCACATCTTTTTCCATCATACAAATCGATTCTGACCAAAATCTTGTCAATTACTTCACTATCGACCTACTTACATCTTTCTTACCTGGGTGTGCGGTCCTCCAACACAGTCCTAATCGGCCAGTGGACACTGAAAATCATCCAAAGTCATGCCTTTCTTGTACAGTTGTGATGCTACCTTGGCCATTGCTTTAGCACTTCCTTGTTTACTCTTTGCTGGCCGACTGCGGCTGCCTGTCTGTATGCACCGCTGTGTAAAGTAGCGCAAAATGCATAGTGAAAGCCGTCAGGTCATGGATATACAAAATGTTTTATATTACATGTCTCATTACAGTGGGGTTGTCAATATGTTGAAAAGACAGGCTTTGGGTGCTTTTGTGGTCAATTTGTTATTCATTGATTGATTGATTTATTGAGTGGCCCTATAGGACTGGGTTGAACAGCAGCACACCCAGGCAAGCAAGATGTAAGTGGCTCTATAGTGAGGCAATTGACAAGATTTTTGTCAGAATCAATCAGTATGATGGAAAATGATGGGAAAAGAGGGTCCTGGTCAAAAATGACCAGAGTTATACTTGTGTCGTACAGGTGGTATAGGCTTGTCCACCCCACATACTGCACCTCCCCTCTGACCTGCACCAAAAGTCTGTCCAGTGCAGATGGGGAGGTGGCTGGGCTCACAGCGCTTCACAATGCACTAAAATAAGGAGTACACACATTCACGCTACACACTTCTTTTATTGCTCTTTCTCCTCCCCATATAAATTCCCGTCTTCCCGTTCCACTCGCTTGAAAAAGCCTAAATTCAGATACTGCTTCCAGTACGGGGGCCAAACTTATGAAATATGGATGTATAAAAATGCTGCATGGCAGCTGCAGGGAGTTAACCCATAGACTGTGAGAGAGGGACTGATATCCACTTCCTCTATCCCTCCTTGCCACCTCTTTCTTCCCCCCACCCATCCAAACAGGGATGATGTGATGAAGGATATGGCCAAGGGAACCATTTCCAAATATGTTCTGGAAATGGATTACCCCCTCCATATAGAACTAATGCAGCATCGAACTAATCTGCATCGAGGGCCATTCCCAAAGCGCCAAGATCCAAAGCATGGGAACATAACGGGTTCATCTAGGACATTTCATACAGACTGGATGGAAAGACTGAGTAAAGGCAGAGTGCGTGTAAGAATCCAATATATACTTAAAAGTTTGTATGGTGTGCATAGGCTTGTGTATGTCATTTGTGTAGCGTGGGCTATATGGTGGTTGCCTGGCTGCCTGCCTGATCATATCTTTGTACATTTCCAAACAGCACTGTCTCAGGAACTCATTGTCATAACATATATAGCACCAATGAAAAATGGGCAGTATTGAGGGGTTTTATTTGGGGGGGGACGTTGCTGAAGGACAAGACAGAGGAAAAATTGTGAATCTATTACCAAGGGAGGGAGACAGAGACGGTACCAGAAACCAATACTTTGTAAACGGAACAGACCGCTGAGATCAAAACAAACGCGTTCAACATGCTCCACATCCGCGGAAGGCCTGGCAGAGGTTCACAGGGCCCTAATCCCACCGCGGTGCCTGGAAGCAGGGCTACATACATGGGGGGGAGGCAAGGTGTGGTAGAGCGGCTGGCCTGTCTGATTCAACACAGCCATGTTCCTGCTGGCACATCACACTGCGGCTGGAGGATGTGAACTCTCCTCCCCAAAGAAACCATAGTGAGAGAAAAGTTATCAAAATCACATAAAATCATAAGTTTGTGTGGGTGTCCTCTTTGTCACTTGTGTAGACAAGGGCTTGTGATATTTAGACAGAGTACAGAAGTATAAGCATTTGCAAGGCACATTAAGCCTAGCCTTATGGAATCACTATATTTATGATGGATGATAATTGGGAAGGATAAATCAAGTATAATTCCTTTTTTTCCATTCATGTGATATTCCGTAGAGGTGGAATGGTTCACAAAACACTCAGTTTCAGTCTAGTTGGAGTTTAAAATGCCATTTCCAACATTTGTATTTATTTTGTCCCCCACAATGAAATCAGGAGAGGGACTATGGATTGGCCCCGGTCCATCCATCCGTCACGCACAGTATCTCAGACGCCATTGATGAGGTTTTGACGAAACTTCGTGGAATGATGTGTATCAGTGCTCCGTTGCAGCATTTTCAAGATTACACTGAATGGCCTAAGGGGTGCCTGCATTATTCATGGGGGACGACATGTTTACTTGTGTTTTTAGTAAACAATCATATTAACCAACCACATTTTGAGTTGTCACTTTTCTAATCGAAGTTATTATAACATGATAGTTTGTTTTTGTTGGGGGAAAAAACAGATCAGGCCTATAAGACATTTAAGTGGTGTGACATTCAGCTTATGTTGAGAATTACATCATATAAGAAACTTGTAAAAAGTAATGTTGTAGATGTTATTTGAACTTAATGGAATACAGTTATTCCAGTAAGAATGAATGTCCATGCCAGAATCTCACACAGAGATTCAATGTGTCCAGTTTACCCCAAAGAGTTTAGCTAACTTGCTACACTGCTCATCATAGACTGTACACAGGAATAAACCTTTTCACTACTATTCACTCACTGAGTTGCTGTCTGTTAGCAGTGGCAGGCAGCCTACCCAATATTCTTAAGACCAACCATAACTAAATATATAGCCTACAGCGTGCAGAATGATTATTTTCAGATGTTTTGTGAATTAAGTCAATTACTCTCAGATGAAAATTGTGCACATACCCCACAAGTAGTCTACCTGTGATTAAACACATGTGCATTGCAAACCAAAGGCAACATACCAAAGGGCTCAGTTTTTATTTCTTGTTTATCTCCACATATACTGTTCTACCCCTAATATGCAGATGGCTCTTTAGCTTGAGATAACTATGAAAACTAGGTGAAATTGGTACACATGGTTTAGCCCCTGTTTAAAAGAAATGTAGGCTCCTGTAATCTTAAATGAATGGGTGTTGTGTGTGACATACAGTGTTTGAAATTTTGGGCAAAATCAATATAATTATAATAAAATAACATAATTTATATTTAACGTGATATGACCAAGAATTCCGAACTATGTTGCCTCTGCGACTCCCATTCATGTAATTTGTGGTGTGTGTATGTGTGTGTGTGTGTGTGTGTGTGTGTGTGTGTGTGTGTGTGTGTGTGTGTGTGTGTGTGTGTGTTGGTGCATTTATATTTTGTACATTTACATTTTAGATTATTATATCAATATTTCTGTCATAAAAACAACCATATGTGAGGGTGTTTATATTGTCAACTTGTTGCATGTGTTATACATGCTGTGCTGTTGTGATTTCGATATAATAGAAATACTCCCTATCTTCAAAAGCCAGAAAGTCAAGCATCCTTGCCCTATTAAAACAAAAAGAAACGTTAGTTTCCCCCATAGTGCATATCACATTTTTAGTAATGTTTGCTTTAGTAGTTCCACAGGGATTTCCCTTACCACATCAAAAGACCAAATCTTATCTGCTATTGTTTGTTTTGGCCCAGAATCGTGGCATCTTAGCAGGATTTGGATATGAACAGGGATATGTTGTGAAGCCTGTCGGGGGATTAGACAGTGGAAAGGTTTGGCTTACTGAATTCCAGAGTCTGCCTGAAATATGCCAGGTTTGACATCAGCAGCGGAAAAGAAGAGAGCAGGAGAAACCCTTTAGAGGAGTGAACCTATTTCTGGCTTGGCATGTCAAGTTATCTGCCTGGTGATTTAGGCAGAGACCTCTCAGTACCATTTATGCAGTGAAAGTGTACCCCTGACTGTTGTGCCCCTGAAAGTCCCTACTCTTCTTATAGGGACGTGGATAGCTGGGGGTAACAAAGGAGGTAACCAATCACTACACAGCTATCACAAATTAGGGATGAGAAATTGGTATTTTTCCCAGCAGCATGGTATGTTAAGCTAATATGAATGCACTTTCACCAAGACTGCTTTACACTAAAAGCTCTTCCAGGCTGCATTGGAAATTGGAAATCGAAGCCTTCTATTGTGAAAGTGCTACGTGAGAAAACACATCCGCTTTTGTTAGTAGCCGGGTGGCATAGTGAGTATATACCAAAATAACTGGGTTAAATCCCCCGTGCCAGTAAGCATCCACCCTGCTGAAGTGTCCTTAAGCAAGACACTGAATCCCCACCAGCTCCAGGGGTGCTGCTCTGTAGCTGACCCTGACCTCTGACCTCCCTGTGAAAGGGTGTAAGCAAGGATCAATGGAGATCAATAAAGTAGCATGTTATTAGTAGTATTATTATTAGTAGTAGTAGTAGGAGTAGTAATAGCAGTAGTAGTTCAGAAAGTAGTATTTTCAAAAGCTTGTTGGGACACTGTCTTTGCGTAACTCTGATGGAAGAAGGTGTGCCATTGCAGCGTGAACAGAAAGATAGCATGAAGTCAAAATGAGTGCTATTGAAACGTAACTGTGGGACGAGGGATGCTAAAGAAGTGCACACTAACGTCATAACATGCACAATAACAACTTCTAGTGGACCACAGCAGCTAAGAGAAGGTGCACCAATTAAGCTAGCAGCCGTGACTCTGGGATGCCTGGCAACAAATCAGAAGTGGAAATAGCTCAGCTGAACTCTCTACAATGACGCAGAGTAAAGTTTCAAACCAACTGTGATAGAAATCTTGTTTCCCAGCCTCTTTTCCAAAAGGCAGTTTTAGGAATTCTTGTAAGAATGTTAGTTTATTAAGAATATGAACAATCAGACACAGTGTACCAAGAATGTCAACAAAAGACACAACTAGTAAGTAAGTAAACTTTATTTATAATGCGCCTCTCAAAACAAATGTTAAAAAGTTTTGGGGCCCCACTTTTTGCTCTAGGTTGCCAGGTTTCACCAAGTCATGAAAAGTTATCTAATGCATCTTTAAGGAGAGGTCTTGGTCTGTAAGGACAACTCTACTGCCCCTTGTTGTTCATTGCTCTATGGGTTCCAGTTTTTACAAACAGTTCTCTCTTCCCAACACACACTTTCATTAGCACACATGGTCACAGTGACCATAGAGGTGTAGCCTAATTGCCTGCACTACAAAAGCCATGTCAAGAATACTGCAGTTAAGATATGTTCTAAGAAAACAATGTTATGATGATGATGTTTGCCTGGCTGACACACTGTCCTCCACAACTCATACTGTAATGCCACGATTAAGAGCTCAATTTGACACATGACTAGTAGAAGGAACTAATCTAAGGTAGAAACTCAGTGTAACAAAAAATATGGTAAGACATAATAAGTAAGACATGCTTCATTATTCAGAAGCATTGTGGCATGATGACACACAGAAACGCTGCCCATGTGTTTATTATTTTGTCAGTGTGATTGAATAATACATCTGTGTGTATCTTGGTCGACCAGCTAAAATGAGAGCCCTTCTGATACTGAAATGGATTAATGTGTGGTAAGGGCACTTAGCGAGAGCCCACAAGAGCAAGTAATGGAAGAAGAGAGATGGAGACTGAGATGGTTGATATTAATTCAAATCAGAGCTATCTAATCAGCCTCAGAGCCTTTGCCATGAGGACATCACTCAGTCCAGCAAAAATTTAGTAGTTACTTATTAGCTTGCTATAAATTATGTATGGAAAACGTTGCTTTGTATCAAGCATCTCCGGTTTCCAAACTTGTCTTGTGTTTCAAAGAGTCTGAGCCACGTTTTCCAGTCATTTAAATGATAATTGACTTCTCATGACATCTCTCTTTATTCATTTTTTCCACCAAATCAGGCTAGTTTTGAGTTTTTGGAGAGGGTTCAAAACGGGCCATGATGATTTAGATTTGGAAATTCACAGATACATGTTTTAAATGTCAAATCATTTAACTTTTCTCCATTCATTCGTTTTCATTTATTTCCCCAGAAAATTAAGTGTTTAAGAGCACATCGTTTCCATTTTGCCTCAGCTACAGTATTAACCATGTGGTTGTTAGGGGCCAGGCTGAAGTCAGTTGGATTAAATTATGTGTTTTGATGGACATGCACTGCCAAGTAAAGTACAGTTTGGCTCCAGTTCTGCCCACTAAAGAGGAGCACTCTCAGAATATCAAGTCATTACCCTTATTTACTTTACCTTGACCTCGGTTGACCATCCAACGTTTTCATCTATATGCCTCCAATTAGCTGAAATGCTAGCCATGAGGTACAGTATTCAGAGGTTGTTATCGTTACATACTTTTACATACTGTACCTTAAGACCATGGATGGTTTTCATTTATCATGAGGCACTTTGAAGTTTGACAAGTTCCTCTTGAAGCTAGACAAGTTCCTCCACTCTTCTGTCATGAGATGGTCCTGCCTGTGAACCCTTTGTCAAGACCATCTCTACAGAGGGCCAGGAAGGGTCATGGTCAGGCCACGCTTTACAAGCTATCATGTGTTTGGTGATGAAAACGTCCATCAAACAGTGAGCCTAGTACTCAATGGATGTGTACGTCAACCAGTCCTCTCGCCACTGGTGTCTGGGTGCCACTGTCTCAAGCAAGACTCCCTGTCTGAGCGTGAAGAGATAGGGTAACATTTACAGGTACATGTAGGGTGACTGCATCTCCAACTGAACAAGCAGAGTCTAGTCCTTTACTCCTTTAACCAGGCACATGTGAATCTCTGGAGAGCACAGGGAGGCCCAGCTTCACCCTTGACCCCACTGTTCTAGTGCTTTGGCTCCTGAGATAGCTGAATGGTCACGTTAAGCAAACCGCTAAGTAGTCTGGCAAGGTATACATAGCCCAGACTATCGGAAGAGACGGTGAGGCCCCCATTTAAGTAAATTTATGACTTGAATGCGGGGGTGGGGCGGGGTGTCCCAGATAGCGAGTCTGTTATCTGTTATTCAGAGGAAAATGTCTAACATACTTGGATGGACGCCTGCTGTGCACTTCCAGTCAGCGGAACGTATACGTAGTCACACAGGCTTCACAAATGTTTTTTGAATGTTGTAACGTGGAGTGATTTGCAGAGGGCTGCAGCTGTCTCCATTCTGGATCAGGGGCAAGGAGGTGGGTGCTTTGGGCGGGGGGGCTGATGAGATCAATGCAGAAGCAGGTCCAATTGGAGCCTGGGTGTCTCACTCCCTCCCTTGCTACTTCCTAGTCTCTCATTTTGGCTGTGAAAGATTATTGCTTGGTGTAGTAAATGGAACTGCAGTCTAAATCTTGCATCCATGACACGCAATGAGGTCTAGTATCTCTACTCTATTGTTTGAACCTGAATCCCCATTGGATATCTCATATTGGCACACAGAAGTAGTTTGAATATCATACTCTGTAATTCTGGTGTTTGAGGAAATGAAGCATGAAAGAAGTGCCAATATGGTGTGTGGACTTTTGTTTTCTTTATTCAGCTCCATCATCCCTCGCTTTCTTTTCCTTATTCATTTAGTGTTTCTCTCTCTCTCTCTTCATCCCACACAGTGACCGGCACCATATCTCTTCCTCCATTCCAGTGCCGACCAAGTCCCAGGTCGGTGTGTCTGCCGTCTCGGAGATAGGCTACCCTTGCCACACCAGCTCCCCAGACCGAGGCCTGAGGAAAAGGGCCAGCTCGGAGGCTGATAAGCTCAAGTACAAGGCTACCCCTCTACCCGGCTACAACACAGCAACGGATGAGCAGCAGCCCCCTGTTGGCCTGGCGCCACCCTCGCCCTCACCCAAACACCTGTCCTCCTCCCTAGACGCTGGCATGGCTTCACTCAGCCTGGCCAAGACTCTGGAGGCCAAGGAGCAGGGAGAGCGGGACGAAGAGCAGGATGAAGGTGGTGAGGCAGCAGTGGAGATGGAGAGAGATGAGGGGGCTGAAAGAGAGGTTGAAGAAGAGATGGAAGAGCAACAGCCCAGCAGCACAGTTGGATCCAAGTCCCCTACAATGCTGGACACTGGTGAGGAAGTGTTGCCCACCAGCCAGCACACGGGGGCCATGAACGGCTCCTTGGCACCAGGACAGGGGCCCGTCAGCTTGGTCCCAGAGCTGCGCTGCTCGGTGGAGCAGGCTGAGGAGATCATGGGCACGGAGGCCACTGGCCTGGGCCTGGGGTTAGGGTTGGGGTTAGGGCTAGGGCTAGGAGAAGGAGCCCGGCTGGAGGACTACCCCTGCATCCCTGTGGACCACGCAGTGGCTGTGGAGTGTGACGAGCAGGTGCTGGGCGAGTTAGACGTTGCTGGCTTTGAGGAGTTCTCCAGGCGTATCTGTGCACTAAATGAGAACATGTCCAGCTTCCGCCGACCGCGCAAGAACTCTGACAAGTGAGGCAAAGGACCTAAGGAGAATGTGGGGCATGAAAGACACAGGGGTTTGGACATATATAAGTCAGGGACATGAATTGAGAAGAGAGGGGTTGAGTCTCCAAGTGTGACTCCCTCTTCCAAGCATCATAGCATCAAAAAACATAGGAGCTATTCTGGAATAATGACCAATTTGCACTTCTAGTAAACATTTCTATAGTAATCCTTTAAATGAAATGCAGTTTTAAAGTGCAAGTATTGGAACAGTGAGCTGTAATTGAAGTTTTATTTTTTATGTGGACTTTGATGTGTTTTTAAAGATGGATATCTCAGAACAATGTCAGTTATTGTAGTCAGTTGTCCCAATAACAGGTGACCATTGGTATTAAATTTAACTTAATAAATAAATAATATATAAAATTAGCACCAAACTCTTATTGCAATAACAGTTTCTCACCCATTAACTTCTCATACACAACATAAAAATCTCTAAACTTCCTTTAAGGTCCACTTCCACACCCAAAATGTAGCCTCCTGCATGTAATTGGGATTTCAGCTGCAGAATGGCTTATACTCTACAGTACTGTGGTACAATGTTCAATTCATCATTGATTGTATGCGAGTCACTAAATGTCCAGGCCCTGATTCAATGCAGCAGCTCCAAATCCTTATCTTCCTATCACTGTACCTCAAGTTTCAATGGTTCAGTTCAACAAGAGAGGGTTCTACTTGCTTATTCTCCTATAGAGTTCCACTTCACTTGGAAATTAAGCGTACCAAAGTGAGTTGTTAATAACTTGAGGTATGGTGGTGGGAGCTGTAAGGTTTTTTGGACTATTGCACTACATCTGCGTTTGGGCATTTTCTCAATTATAGAATCATAAAAGTAGAGAATACACCCAGAATGTTTACAACTGGAAGTTTTATCAGACTAAATCAACATTCAGCTGTCCAAACCTGAGCCCACTGTCCCAGTACTTATGCTTTTGACTTTAGAAGCAGATGTTTGTGGCTGAGACGCTTCCCGGGCCTAGGGTTGGGCGATGTCTACTAAAATGTGACATCACGATATGCACATCCAAACATCGTGATGGACAATGACATCGTCCTATTGTGGTTTGTTTTAATTACCATAAAACTTCAGTTAAAAGCCGAGTCCCAAATAAACGGCGAATCTCTTTTACTGGCCGGGTGTGGCTACACGTTTTGACAAATAAAGGCCGGTCTCAATTAGAAGCAGAGCATGTGAGCGGAGTCACGGGGCTGTTCTTTCACTCCGCTCTCCCGTTCATAGAGACTCCCTGCCGGCTGCCGCTCCACTCTAAATCGCTCACCCAGATCTCCCCCGCTCCGCTCCTCACATCGCTCACCGCTCCATTCAAAATCCTCCCGGCGGTGGGCAAAGTGAATTGGCCGGTCTGCTAAGACCCCAGGTTAGTTATTGACATTGTCTATGTGGAGATGTAAATCAGCCATGATTTTTGTTCAACTCACCCCCTCTCGCCGTGTACGCGCGTTCCGAAATTGGGCAGTTGGCGAGACATTAACATCCATTGTATTCCAAACGAGTGTTTAGAAGCTT
>OMLI01050681.1:10585-38987 GCA_900302605.1 Rondeletia loricata
AGGCAGACATTTTCTTTTCAAATATGTCAACCTCAGCATAGACAACTATATTTAATGCCCCCCCCCTTTCCCTCCCATGTAATATTGCATTGGCTGTGGCCGCTGAAGAGTGAACAAAAGCCTAGTATCTACCAGTAGAAAAGTATGCATGCTATTGTTCTGTGTGATACATGTGTCTTTAGGTATATGTCTTTGTAATGCCTTGAATTTGCGCATGAGACATGATCATGGAATGCGTTACTACCAACGCTGCCTTTTCTCTCATATCAGTTGTCTATAGTGAAACTTCAGGAGGACAGGCAGCCACATCTTTAAAGAAGACTTCAAATAACACAGGCACCAGTGACAGTGTGGCTCTGTGTGTCCCCACTTCCCACAGCCCAAGGCAAAGGGCATCGTTTGATTTAGAGGCAGGGATGGCCTTCTGGGCCCTTGATTACCAGAACCATGCATGCTTTCATGTGGTCAGCATTCTGCCAGAGAAGGGTCACTGTTATCGATTAAATAATCTGAGTCGGTTAAAGGCAGTAACAGGGTGCATTCATGTTCCCGACTAAAGGCCTGACTCTTCGGAAATGGCCTAATCCATCTTCTCGGGAAATGAGGGGATAGAAACAATTATCTGCCAGGCAACATCTCCTCTTTAAACAGAGCCTTCCCCACCACTCTAGCCTCCAGTTCATCTTCCTGGAATGTGCAGTTGAAAGTAGTTGGAAGTTGTGAATGTAGTGGTACACTTTTGATTAAAGCGGTGTTGCTAACGATCCGGATCAGAGCGGCAGGACATGTATGTCGATTGGGTATGGACATGCAGAGCTGGAACAATGAATCGTTTGATTCCTGAGAAAGTTATTCAACGGCTGTAGTTCCACTGGGGCAAGACTACTATAAACATTCACAGGAGTGAACATCTAGAGCCGTCCCAATCTACTGTATGTTAGGTAAAGGCTTTTGGCACTCATTCATTGACTGATGAACATACACATATGGCAAAGAAATTACCAAATGAGAATTCATAATGAAGCGATGACAAAATAAGTCTGTGTCCGAGTACTGTTGCTGTTCTTAAGCATTTCCAACACTTTTTGTCTCCTTGAGATAACAACTGTAATGAAAACGTATTACATTTGTATGAATTATAATTAAGTATTACAGTATTTAGTGCCATTGAAGCTCACTGCTAGCTAGGATGTAAAAGGGTCATATGAATCCATTTACACAGTGTTTGAATAGGGACGGGTCAGTCTGTGTGGGCTCGCAGCATTAGCGCCAAGCTTTTGAGAACGTGTACAGATGTAGTGGGAAGTGTTAGTTCTCTGTCCAAAACACAACATACCACTGTGTCTGTCTTTTGGTCAAGTTTGAACAAGACCCTTTTGACCCAAAATGTCTTAATTAGGCCTACTGGCTACTCCTTGTTGTTCTGCGTTTGGAAAGAGTTGAAAGACAACTGTTCAAATCCCCCCCATCTCTACAAATTATAGTTCTTATCTAGGATTTTACAGAAAAAAAGATTAGATTACAGTAACCAATCCAATAAGCAAACCAAAAGCCTGTGTTGAACACATTTCCAGTAAAGCCATCATTAACGGCATTCTGATATATTCCAGTAACAGACATAAAAACTGTGCAAGCATCTGCAATTAAATTCAAAACAACTCTCCAGTATGTGTTTTTCTGGGGATGCCCAAACGCTTCATTTGCTGGAATCAGATCCGTTTCCTCTCGGCCCGTCGCACTAATGGTTAGCCACCTGCTGTATGACCCACGCCGTCAGACCGCCAGCTCACATCTGCTGGCCACAGAGGTAGTGATCTCCTAAAGAAGGGAGAGACAGTCGCTTGGATCATTTGTTTATCGTCTAGTGTGGGTGTAGCCCATATGCATGTACTGTATGACTCACATCAAAGTCAGCGTTTCACTGAGCTCCACCGCACTAACGGCACATGATTTACAGACGTCTTGCCGGGTCTCAACTGTGGGTAACCCCATATTCTACACAGAACATAAACACCCCCGTTTCTGAACGAGCCTGAATCAAAGGCAGAGTCAGGGTGGGCCGACTGATGTGCTGTATTGATGCGTGGCTGCGGGTGGTCAACCAGGAGGGCGAAACCAGTCCTGGACTGTGTGATCCATTAATAAGGACCAGTTTCAATGTGCCACGGTACGAAGGTTTACACTATCATGAGTTACATCAAAGGATCAAACCAGTCCCAGGATTTTAATCTGACGTTGAGCCTCAGACTTCACGACAGCACGAAAGACGCCGTGTCACTCATTCCCACCTCCCTCCATTCATGTGGGTTGTTCAGAACCACAGACTGCCACTCGCCTGCATGTCACATGAATGCTGAATGTCACATTATGTGGCTTCTAAACATTTTTGGGACCTGTTTTACATGTGCTTTACTGTACATCACAGTATGTGATCTCAGCAAACAGACATCAGAGGAAAGCAAACCGTGGAATACTATATTGAAAGAAGCTGTGTTTGTCAGCCGGCAGATGGCCACCTGGGTCACATGATTGGCTCTGTCAGCATTTCCCACTGGGGTGGACCTTTTCCAGTCATGAGTCACGTACGACTGATGCTAGAGTTATCCAGTCTGGCGTCAAGAGAGCCTACCTGCTATGATACGACTTGAATCTTCCCTCACAACAGATTGCAAATCAACAATGCTTGCTTTCTCTGTTGTCAGGTGAATTGATATTGATACTTTCTCAGATATTATGTTACAGATGGTTTGAATTTTTTAACATCTGAGACTCTGCAACATTTGTATTGTCGGTGACTAAACATGGCAAGATAGCGGTCCAAAAAAATTTGATTACCTTGTGGAGGCTGGGGTGATGATAGCATATAAGAGCACAAGATAATGCCAAGGTAAACTCTTTCCAAGTGAGCAAGCCAAGAAAACAATCACGCCACAGATCTTGGCCCAGGTGCTCGTCAGCGTGTTCCTGTCAAGCCACGCTGTGAGGGGCACCCAAACCTGTTTCCTCCCATGTTTGTTTAATAAGATCAAATTTTTTTGGACACTACCTTTTGACATCCTCAAGGCCCTGGGTTATTCCATGGTGTTGGGAAAAAAAGGTGCCAAAGCACCAGATAGGCGTAGTCACACAGGCATCTTTAAAAAGTACTAGATAGAGTAACAGCAGCCTTATCTGAGGCACCAGGAGCGTTGCTGTCCAAAACATTCACATCACCTTCACTTCATCAGGATACTTCATCATCTGTTTCTCAGACCTGTCACGTCTCATCTACTGCGGTTCCTCTGGACGTCTCCAGTTATCAGCACCAAAGCAACACCATGCTGGTTTTTGTCCTCCCAAGATTGAACAGTAAGTGTCATTTTAAGTGTCTCTTCGTTTCCCGTGGCGTAACAGTATGTGTCATAGTGATGAATGTGTTTGAAATGCCATAAACACCCCAACCCAGCCAGCCAGCCTGGATCTGGTCTTCTGGTTACCTCGGGACACTTTCTCCCTCTGCTCTGGGGCTTTTGAAACTGTTTAATACAGCAACATTAGTGACTTTAACTAAAAGCAGGTAAAACTGACAAAATTCAGCAGGGCATCACTCGGCTTTTATGGAATAAATCATAGTCCTGTTGCAGTTTATGCTGTAAACCATTGTTTTTGTTTTTCTGTGACTTGGTTATTTGAACATGATCTTTTGTTCAGCCGACAGAACATATTAATAAAATCTTCACAAGGAAAGTGCTACTTCTGTAAAAATTATTTTTTTCTTCTATCTCATTTTTTTCTGAAAGTGGATAGTAGGCAATTCAGAACAACAGCTCACTTTTTCTATGACAATGTATGCTTTTTTTCCACTTTATTTTATTTAAAGACAGTACAATGTGACTGGACTGACAGTGTTTGAGGGTAAATCACTGTGCACTCAGGTGACAAAGGTGGCTAAAATAGTATCACCTCTAAGCATCTACAGTTACATCAAACAAGTCCAATACTTCCTCCCACTCCCCAGTTCAGTTGGTTGTCCATTGTCTCTAACAAAAGAACGTGACACTTTGAATTGGAGCCTGTGATGGATAGCTTTTGAGGTCAGAAGCCTTTACCGGTATATTGGTTTCATCCTAGCCCAGCCAAGCTCCTATAGCCCTGAATAGATGGTTCCAACTTGTGTGAAGACTAAAGCATTATTTGCAGGAGAGTCACAGAGACATTGTGGGAAAGCTGGTTTTGGTGACTGGCTGCTTATTTTTTACATTGATAAGGCAGCTTTTGTGCTTGATTTACATGCACTGTGGTTTCTCAGTGCATCATACTTTCCATGTTACGAGAAGATAAGAGACAGTCAACCCAGAAACGTAGTGTCTGGTTAATGCACAAAGCAGAATATCATGATGGATGTTTGCATTCAGTACAGATATGCAGCTAATGCTATATCACCTAGTCATTTTACATACATGTCAGTGAATGGCATGCATGGTATACATCCAAAATCGTATTTTGCCATAGATGCATCACCAGAATAAATGATCTCCAGACAGTGTTTAGGTATGTTACACTTCCAGAATCATATAGGCTATAGGCTACCTGTATATTCCTGGCATTGAAAGAGGTCATTGTACTCCTAGATGTATTGTCTAACCAACGTGAATTTAACTTATCCTGATGTAGAGGACTCTATGTATCAAACAAAGGAGCCTCTATATTAGTAATATCACTAACTTTTTCACCATGGGCATTCCTTGTATCATGAGGGATACCATTCCCACAGAGGAAAACAATGGATATCACATTGTTTTTTTATTGAAGTTATTCTGGAATGCTGGTTAAATGGACTCCAACCCGCATCTTCTTCATAATAAAGATCGTCGGGAAATCATTTAAATGACACATAATATATCACCCCCAAGTCTTAATTTAAATATTGTACCGCTTTAGCTTGTCAGATGGGTTGAATTTGATTTGGAATATTTGAGATTTTGTAGGCTATTTTGTATGCATCCGCTGGATAACAATTCCCTCAAAAACGTCAAAGAAAATATGAATTTATGTGTGATTATATATGTTCCATGTTATTGACAAACCCTCTTTATTGTAGCCTATACCCCTGATTTCTTTCATTTCCTACGCGCCCAGCCCAGCCGCCTCGCAGTAAAAAGGGTCAAGCGCTCAGTTAAAATACACAGTGTATAATTTTATAGGTTTTTCCCAACGGGGCTCCTGGTGCCGGTGTCGAGACGACAATGCGCAAGCAGCAGTGCCGCACACAGATCAGTTTCATTCTTTGTCAGTTCTGAATGGGGGCGGAGGAAGCAAACCCATTAGATTCCTATAAAAAGAAAGTATCCGAGATCATAAAATACCAGGCTGCAGGACTAAGCACTCACTCACAGCCAGAGACAGAGTGGAAATCTCTTGTCAAGTTTCGCTCTGACCTTGAGAGCATCAGCATTTTAAGAGATTCAGCTCATCATTTCCCCCCCTAGACTGAGCTTTCGGTGTTTTCTGATAGGTCTCATTGTGTGTCGATGGCAGGCACTCGTCTGAGTATCTAATTTATAGGAAAAAAAGAAAAAAAGTTGGGCCCACCACTACTTTCTGTACTGCAGACGGGCCAGTTTAACGCATGGACACTGCAAGAGCGCACACAATTCAGTGAGAAACTTCAGTTTTGCGGCGCGTAAAAGTTCGCGCAAAGTTCAGGTTGTTCACTTATTGAATTTGCCTTTTTCCTTTGGCATTTCAATATTATTTTTTGGGAAGGATGCTCGTCCTTACTTGGAATAGATGGTGTGTTCTGGTGTTTCTAGTCGCTACGCTGAGGATGGGGACATCCCAGGTATCAGAAGCGCGGTCAAAGGCGAACTCCATCAAGCCGGCTCTGTTGGAAGAGACACCCACGCCAGCTACAAACCGCTCCACCACCCTCCATAGCGGGATCACTAAGAAATATAACATCCTTACCCAGGTAAGTTCAATTATTTACATTTCTCAGGAATTCAAAATTGATATTCCAATCCGCAATTTACGCACAGCCGTAATAAATGTGTCCTTGCCTTTTCCTTTGGGTAGGATTAGGAATAATTGAATAATTTAGTTAGTAGTAATAATTACGAATAAATTACCAATTCCAATAGTAGTGATAATAAATTAAATAGATTACGAGTGTGTCATGGATACAAATAAGCGTGCGTATTTGTATGGTAGCGTCTCCAAATAACGTGCCTATATGGAGCGTCTTGAGGCGCACAAGTAAAGTAGCCCTATGCCATAAAAAAAGCTTTCTCACGTGTGAATCGTTATTGGAAATTGCAGGGATTGGACCCCTCATAAACCCTAATTGCCTTTCAGACCTGACGCCACAGTTGGGTGCAGCACACTTCCACAGTAAATCATTAATGCCAGCAGAAATGTGAGAAAAAGTTAACACTTGGGGTAATTTTCTGTCTGGTTCTTAGTGTCATTAAAGTGGTCCAGACGCTTGCTGGGATTATGAGTCTTACTGTGGGGCCGCTGAGGGATACTCTTACCAACCACTTAATACCCACTCAAAGAGTTATCAATTCCTGCTGTTTCAACAGAGTGCTAGCCTATTAGTCTGGCAGCAAACGGTGGGATGAAAAATGTTCAAGAAAGAATTGGCAGTATTCATTTTACCAAACATAAAAAAAAGCTTTGAACATTATGAATGATTGTTATCCAGTGATGAGGAATCGTCTAATTATTGTTGGTTAGGGAAGCAAAGTTCTTCATACACCAGATAATCTCTCCAAAGTGGATGTTTTATTGTGTTTATTTAGTTTATCTTTTGGCAGTTCTGGACAGGTATTGGAAAGCATAATAGCAATGCGGGGAAAGATGGGAGAGAGAGAGAGAGGGGGCATGCTACATATTAATCAAACAAGTAAGCAAACATAAACTGACTAGAGTGAACTGGCCTTCATCCACCTGTGTTGTTGATACAAAAGACCACCACTGAATGTAAGTTTTAATTACACATTTATGAGCCTGATTGTGTTGAGGTCTTAGTTGTTGGTGGGTCATGGTGTCCTTTTGAGCAGCAGATGGCACTGCCACATCTCCATCACATGTTCCCCCACAGCGTGTCTGTACCTCTGCTCATAGAAACAGCTGATTCCTCTTTTTTTAACAAAGTGAGTTATATCAATGTAGTGCCTGATGGTCTCACAGTTGGCCTGAGCAACTGTCTCCGTAATGTCACTTGCAGTGACGGTGTTGGATATCTCTGCAGTGTGTAGTGCTGAGAGCAGTTCTCTGACATCCTGCTCAGACAGAGGAGATTATGGAAAAGCCGCTTTCTCTCCTCTGTGGCGTATGGAGATCCAACCCCAAAGCAGCCCTGCCAGACCTCAGTTTAAACGCCTGCTTACATCCTTGCCATTGCAATAATCGTGAGTGGTTTGGAAGAGTGGACTGAGGGGATACAGTATGTGTGTGCAGAGACCACCATACTGTTATATAAGTAAAGTGTCGTGGCATATTTAGTAGCGTGTCCAAATGAAGAAGGCTAATCGCTTCTATGGCAGGAGGGTATGTGTGTGGCGGTGCTCTGGCTGCTAGAAGGTTTTCCAGTGTTGTGAAGTAACAGCGGCAACTCAACCTTGGCCAGATATGAGGTTTGAGCCTGGCAAGCAAACTCCACTGACCTTCTGCATCCCATCATGCAGTGGTCATTTATGAGCTGAATAAATCAAAGATAACAGTTCTGGTCTCTTCATGAGGCTTTAAGGGGCGAAGTGTGGCAAAGATTTGTAACAGTTTAGGATTTATCACAAGGATAATCAGCATACGGCTGTGATTACCTTACAATGCATAAAATAGATGGTTTGAATAAAGGTTGAGTTAAAACAATGGCATACTGAATTGTGTAACACAGAGAAAAATAGCCTGAAACACCACGGAGTCCTTTTTTTCCTGTACTCGTTCACAGTAGGTCAATATTTTCACCGTTATCTGCCTGCATGGAGGAGATTAATGCTGAATAATGCTTGGATGTAAGGTTGGAAAATGGGTGTGCATAACCTCAAATATCTCCTCTGGCTTAAGTGCCGGTATCTTACACGTAGATTTATGGTCAAGTTGTCGTGATGTTGAGTTTGTTGCAATTTGTGAGGAATAGTTGGCAGATTAGCGCACCTCTTGAGCGTACACAGTGGTTCGGGACGTGAGCGATCGCATGCTTACCCTTCACAGTTTGAAAGTGAGTGAGCATCTCCATAATTCATTCTTCATTTTTCACCTTATAACCCCTTTTCATCCCCCAGCCAAACACAAGAATAGGTAAATTTGCATATGGCATCAGGCAGCTGAAAACTTCCCAACATTGTATGTGGAAGATTACAAAACAAGCTCCCAATAAATTGCCCTCACTGGCTTGCTTTCAGAAGTAGCAAATTATGGAGGCAGAGAGTCCAGCCGCCCGGAGGAGACGAGCCATTGCAGCAGGAAACAAGGGTGTAATTTGGTGTTTCATCTGTCAGATTAGAAATGCTGGTGAAAGCCATTGGTATAGGAAGCATATGACAGCCTAATGTGCTTTCATATCCTGGAGCTGTTGACAAAAGCTTTGCGCTCATGTTGTTCTCGCTGGCGATAAGAGTTCCATGAATCACGTACAAACCAGGGTCAGGTTGTGTCTATCCCTTGTGATTCACTCACTTCACTTAAGGCAAGCTGCTGAGTGTTTTCCCAATCGTCTCACCCTTTCACATCGCACTGACTAGGGTAAAACCGACGAAACCAAAAAAAGGGGGCCCCTAAGACCTTGACAGCCAGTGCTCGTGGGTGGGCACTGGTACCTTGGAAGGAAACCAACAGAAATGGATAGTATGGGCAGGCAGCGCTCACCACTGTAACCTCTGAACCCACAAGGGAAGCGGCAGCGTGGCGGAATTCATGCAGTACGTGTCTGTTAAACATCAGCAGCCGGTCAGCCAGCCTTAACTAGTTGCTTTATTTAATTCAACACAGAGATTACGTTAACAAGCAATCTCGGAAGGCTCTGCCCATAAAAGCAGAGCCGCGTCCTTTCTCTCTCAGCCCTGCCTGCCTCTTCCTACCCCCTCCAACCTTAATGACTGTTTAGTGATCCTAATGAGCTGAGAGGGAGCGAGGAGGCAGGGAGAGGTGTGACTGCTTGTTAGCGCTGAGCTCGGTGTGCTTCGGCCTTCAGCCAGGGGTCTCCTGTCCGGTGGCCCTTCCAGTCAGTGGGTCCCTTGGGCGCTGTGAGGGCCCCCTCGTTGGAGCCATTAGGGGCCTTCCAGGCGGGCAGCCCAGCCTCCTGAAGGGATCCAAGCTCACCTCCTTTACTGTAATTGGACTTGTTAATGAGAGAGGAGACCCAGACAGCTCTTACACCTCCTAGAGCAACACGCCTCCTAGATCACCGCTGTGTAGCAAGAGCTTTTCCTCTTCCTTTGATAGTCTTTTAAGTATGTATGGTGACTATGTCCCGAGCAGGGCAGAAAGGGGGCAGAAGGCAAGCCCTCTTTGTGGCAGATGAATAAGACCAGCTTAGTATGTATACTTAACTTAAGAGAGGTCTAGATTTGGGAGACTTTGGAGTCTAGCCATCAAAGGGACATACGCATAAACACATGTGTTTTGAGTGATGAAAGAAGCCAAGTTGTGTTTGTAGAAATGGTTTGTACGTATGTCTTGTGCACTGCCATCCTATGTTATCTGATACCGACTGTCTGTGCTTTCAGGGCATATGAGGTTTGTTTGTTCAGTGACATAGTTTATTTGACTCTGTAAGGCCCCTTCCACTCATTAACACCATTCACAGTTTCAGGTTACTTGCTTGATCTCCGAAGGTCAAGTGCAATCACGACATAAGCTCGAAAAAGTGTGTACGTGTTATGTGTGTGTGAGTGTGTTTGTGTGTTGCGTGTGTGCACGTGTGTGTGTGTGTGTGTGTGTGTGTGTGTGTGTGTGTCCACTGTCCGCACGTGTGTGTTGTTAGTGTGTATGTGCATGAATGCATCTTGTGTGTGCACGTATGTTTTTCTCAAACCTTTTTGTTAATAGAGACTATATGAAATCCTTTTTATATCTATGTTTAGCTGTACTTTAGCAGCTCAATAAGCAGACTTTGGAAGTACAATATGAATTGATCCATTTTATTACCCATGTATCAAATGTATCACAGTCTCCTTTCTTGCACAAACTATAGACTTTAAAACTTCACATAAACTAAGCACAACCTACACACCTTGTGTTCTGCGCATGCATTACAACGCAGTCCCATCATATTATATCAGTGCTTTGGAATGACTCTATAGATGTAAATAAGGGAAGTAAAGACAAGGGGGAAGGTTCAAAGCCCCTGTATATCCTGCAGTAAAGCCCTCGTATATTGTTGCTCCCGCACATTTGAGGTTCCTCTTCAAAGCCGCAGTGCTTTACCAGCACGAGAGCAGCACGAGACAGGGCCGGGGGCTTCCCTCATGGCTCTCCGTCTGTCTCTGTCTTTATCGTCTAGCCAGCATACCAAGAGAGGCTGCAGAGTACACAGTCCTCAGCCCACTTCCTCTACAGGATACAAGGCCATGCTTTTATGTGAGAAGACTGTCTAGGGAAAAATAAGGGAGCAACAGAAAAAAGTGGCCGCTAAAGTGGGCTGAAGACTCGAGATGAATGAGACGCATCCAAACGAAACCTCATCCCTCAGAAGTTGTGAATGAGGCATTTTAAAACATGGCGAGATAAGGCGAGATTATCTGCCGTGATTTGGGGTCAGCCTCGTATCATTGGGTTTCAAAGGGCTGTCTTGTGGTTTGAGCTGTGATGGAAGAGGTGAGCCCCCTTCCTCTTCTCCCCCATATGTACCATACACTGTAATCAATCCAAGACTGCTGGCCAGAAACTCAGATAGGAATCAGAGGAGGTAGTATGAAGTACTACTGCACACGGCCCATGCCCATTTGTCTTCATATTTAGATAACAGCCCATTTTTCACGTCAGGGGAAAACTCCCACTGCACTTTCTTGAACTCCTCTTCGGATCATGGTGAGTTTAGTCCAGCGCATTGTCCTTAATAGAAAATGGCAATGTACAAATCATTCTAAACGGGTAATGGACACAGGAATGCACAGCTTTAAAATAAGGCCACGAGATTGGGAAATCCTTTTGAATATTCCGAGAGCATTTCTCAATATAATAGTAATTAAGACATTTTTTGAATCCATCTTGATTACTTTCATCAGTAGATTAAACATCTGCATGGTGGGTATCCGTCATAATGATGGATGAGTATCCATTTTTATATATCTCCTCGTTTGTCTATGGCTGTATCGTTGCCTCCATGTGTTTTCAATGTGACAAAGTCAATATGGCGTCTAATCTTGTTCACAAGCGTATTGAATAACGTTTAATGTCCTCAGATACTGATATTTTTGAGAGTTGATTTAAACATGTGGTGTACATTCAATTTTGGAATGATGCCTGTATTGGGTATTGCAGCCCTTCGCAGTTGACCTTATACCCCCAAATGGAGTTCGCTGTTTATTGTGGCTGTAATGATTTTACTCTGATTTGAACTTCTTTCATATTCATTCACATGTTTATTGTTCCATGTTTGTCAGTGGTAAGCCACACTAAATCGGATCTGTCAGTACAGTACCAGCTAAATGTGATTGTGGTGGTTTTGGTGGTGGCGTGCCAGCCAAACATGCTGTTCTAATGTCAAGCTGCACTGGACAACTTACATAGTCAGATTCCTCAGTTGTCATTTCATTGATCTGCATATTTTGAGTAGGTGTTGTGTTATAGCAGAGCTCTGACAGCTGAGTCTGTGCAATGCAAGAACAATGGCCTCAAGTTAAACTGAACGCGTTAACGTCTGAGGTACTAAGACCTCGATAAAGACGTGCAGCCATCCGAGAGAAAGAGCGGCCTAACCTTTATTGTGTCTCGCCCAGTGCACACTATCCAAAATATTGATGCTTCCTTGCAGCTGTTGAAAATATCCCTTTCCCTTGATGAGTTTAGCACAAATCCGTGACATTATTTCATTTGTACGAGGAGCTCATTTGATTTGTGATACAGTTTCTTTCAAACTCCTTTGCTCCCACTCCAAGTCTAACGGCGACAAGACTTCCATGTGTAAGGAATTACATTATGACAGCGGTTCCAGTAATATTTCCCATTGTTGTACGCACTTGTTATGGAAAAAGTGAGTTTGGCTTTGATTGTACTCCTAGCTGCTGTGGACAGTGGATTCTGTGTTTATAGAAAAAGGGGTGGTTTTTCTACCTCGGTCATCTCAGTCCACTTACTTTATGCATCCAACAGACTCAACTCTTGAAGGATCCTAGTTACATTCTTATCATGCTGTCCTTGCTTTGCTGGACAATAGAAATGTCCAAACCCTTCAGTTTGAGAATAAGAGGTCATAAGGCAAAAAAGAACCCAAATGCCAAATTGCTAGGTTGAATGTGCTTGAATCTCCTTATACTCAAGGAAAACAGTGAGTCACAACAGTAGCCGACTAGAGGAGTATGATTAACTAATTACTAACTACTAATTTTTGTGGACTAATTAGGCCTCTGAACACTTTCTCAATTGAGAACTGGTGTTTTTCTTGGTGGGTAAATGACAAATGCTACATTGTTTGGGACCTCAAAAATCTTCCCACTCCAGAGAGAGACATGTTTGCCCCTCTACGACATGTTTTCCACCGCTGGAAACGCAAATCCTGCTTCAGAGGGAACACAGCACGTACTGTTAATCTAGTTACTGTACGCAATTTCAGAGTGAGTATGTCGTCATCACATAAAAACACTAGAGAAACAAGGAGTCAGAGAAATAAGTGATAGTATGAAGAGAGTTGAAAAATGAGATTTATTTGATTAAGTGGAACAGAAATGCCTTCCGTAATGTCTGGTAACCATTAGACTTGAATTTTATAACAGAATTATGAAACTGATAGTTATTGGTAATGGGATTGCTGAGTTGCTTAGTTAACCTGGAATGAACCACAGTGTCACATTCACTAGTCAAATACCAAAAGCAAAGGTGAAATAACACCTGAACATAACTTATCATGTCTTTCACATCAATTTAAAGTAAAATTCAGTCAGAATTCGCAGATCTACATCATATGGCACAGTTTGGTCTACATTTGTGAATGCAGGAGGAAAAACCTGGTCCCAACCATACAAGAGAGCCTGTAAACTGTTGATAATTATACCAAAAATCACATTCTGAAACTCCTTCATTAACAGTGAATGGACAGGGAGATGATTTTGTGGACACTTTGGTTGAACCCAGGGTAATTTTACAGGGATATGAGTTTAATTTTATTTATTTTTTCTTGTTCATAACTGTTAGTTCTGCAATGAAATAAAGCTAATTTCGATGTAAAATATCAAAGAAACAAGGTCGGTCATTGTCAATGGAGCAGCTCCAGGTTTTGTCTCTTGATGACATCACACATAAGTTCTCAGGTTTCTAGATTGGGGAAGAGCTGTTCATGCTATTGATTTAATAGTCCGATATCATTACAATTATGCTGTTTCAGTTTTAGAGTAGGTTTTCACTTTTACTGCACCTCTATTCAATTATATGTGTCAATGTGTGCATGTGCAGCGATTTGTCGTAGCATTCAAAATTGAGTAAATGCAAGTTTGTTTGTTTTCCTCCACAGGTGTATCCATGTAGCAATGACAAGGAGTGTAGTGTGGGCAGCTACTGCCACAGCCCACAGCAGTCCCCCTCTCGCTGCCTCACTTGCCGCAGGAGGAAGAAGCGTTGCCATAGAGATGCCATGTGCTGTCCTGGGAACCGCTGCAGTAACTGTACGTACACAGTTTTAATGCATGCCCATTACAGTCCATTGTGACTGCAGGGTTCGATTCAGCAGTTTCATTTCCTGTCATATGGAGACATGCTGGAAATAGTAAAATGGTTCAGGTTCGCTGAACGCATAGTGGTACAGTATCAAGCCCACAGATCTGGTGAAAGAGCCATTACATTGAAATAATGTTGAACACATGCTTTCAGACAGAGCTTATAATCCTGAGCTATAGTTGAACCGTATTAAGTTGACGCCCAGGTCAGGAATCATCTCGTGGCTTGTTATTTGAGCAATGAACTGCGTGAATGGACGTGTATGTGTGTGGATTCTAAGCTGTGCAGAAGCTGTTGTATTGCTTAATCATATATATTTTTTAATCCATTTATCAAACTGAATGTAATGGCTTGTGTGTGAATTGCAGGAAAAAAATACTTGTTCTCCATTGACTTGACCTAGCTGACAAGCGCTAACGGGAGGCTGCAGCCAATGAACATGAGAACATTCACAGTTGATGATAAGACAGGCTACTTAAAACATTGAACCTGTCCTTTAACTGCTAGGCTGGCCATTAGGTGTTCTGGGGTTGTGTGACAAGACAGGCAGGGTAGGTAGTCTTTTCTGTGATGTGTATCTGTAATACATTTCTCTCTTTCATCCATCTCCAGATATTTGTGTCCCTATCTCTGAGAGTGTGCTGTCACCTCACATCTCAGCTTTAGATGAACATAATAAACTCTCCACCAAGGACCATAGCTGGAGGAAGAGTGGGAAAGCACATGCTAAGCATCCTCTCAAAGGTAAGATTACCTTCTGATGTGATCTGTAAAACATGTTTGCTGGAGACCCAGCCATCTCCTCTGGACCCATAAACACCACCTCTGTTGTCTTTTCTCAGTTCCTCTTTGCTATCTTCCTCACTGAACCTGGTCTGGAGGGCTGAATCCCTGCATTCTGTTATTCACTCTCTGCATGTCCTACAGAGTTAATGGGCGACGCCAGTCCACAAACTATGTCGATAATTACCCCTCTGCTCATATATCAGTGTCTCTGAGCCCAAGGCACTGCATGGGGACTCTGGAAGAAACCACAATGCCCCCGCTGTTTCTGCACCTACATAAAACAGCCGTACAAACACTTTCATTGACAGTGATACACAAGTGAAAACCACAGAATGTAGGTTTGGCGCGATACATGCTAATAACTCACTGAGCCCCCTGCTTGGCACTCCTTTCACCTGATTCAAGTGAATGTAAAGGCCTATCCATAAAGCAAATATGTTTAACGAGACACTTAAATGACTGAACTGTAAACGCACTCTCAAGACAACATAGGCTGCAATACTGAAATCAGTATAAAAATGGCAGCGTTACCATAAATTAAGTAAAGACCATTTACTTTTATTTGCGCTTGACTCACTCCCCCTCAAAATGTTATTACATTATAATGGCCTCATGCAAGTTGCTGCTGGAGGGAAATGCATCTAGGAGAATCGGTGGTTTTAAGGCACCGAAAATGCAGCAAGGCTTAGTAGTCCATAATGCCGATGGCTGGAACTTCATACTGAAATGGCTAATCAAGAAAGTGTGGCTTTGTCAGGGATAGAGGACGACTGGTTTGCATGATGAAGCAGCCTCTGGCAGAAGCGTCTCACGGAAAACGTGCATGACTAAGTAGCATTTCTAATAAATATTTGTTGTATTAATTACACATTTGAAAGAGTAAACCTCCTGCCAAGAATATCAGGTTCCAACCAAAAGGGATAATTTGGTTAATAAATCAGGAAATTGTTTTGCTTGAATTTCACAGAGGGCTTAATACATTTCTAGACATTTCTAACATGGCCACATAATGCAATTTGAATTGAAACAAGAAGAAAGGGTCTGGTGAACGTATTCATATGGAAGACATAACAGCATAATGAACAATGATTGTACATTTCCTTTTCTTTAGTTCACTAAAGCGCTCTACATTCAACTGCAAGATGCTGGATGATTGATCGTTTCATGCAGGCCTTTTAACTTTCTCTGATGAGACATTTGTTTCTGTTCCTCCAAGTCTTGTGTGTAGATGCAGCCTGCAGACTTGATATACCGTATGGAGAACTATACCATTGTTTATCGCGTTTTGTGAACTAGTTCACCACTGATCACCACTGTTCCTCCCCTTCCCCCGATAGGCCACGAGGGTGACCCTTGCCTGCGCTCATCTGACTGCACTGAGGGCTACTGCTGCGCCCGCCATTTCTGGACCAAGATCTGCAAGCCGGTACTGAGGCAGGGAGAGGTGTGCACCAAGCAGAGGAAGAAGGGCTCTCACGGCCTGGAGATCTTCCAGCGCTGTGACTGCGCCAAGGGCCTCTCCTGCAAGGTGTGGAAAGACGCCACCTCCTCCTCCAAGTCCAGGCTGCACATGTGCCAGAAGATCTGAAGGCGAGGCAGCTGCTGTCGGCATAGAGGCCTCTGTCTCCATCTGCCAGGGAAGGTTTTTTAAAGGATGGGTTGTGGCTGTATTGAGAAGGAGTAAAAGACAGAGACTAACAAGAGACAGAATGGACTATGCTGGTTCAAGCTCGCTATTAAAGCGAGGGAAGAGGGAATGGGAATGCTTTAATGTGTTTGCTGTGAGCGGTCCACCCCCTCACCCACCTACACACACACACACACACACACACCTCACAGCTGTCCGAGATCATTGAGTTCATAGCGCGTTAGTTCACAGATATCACTCTCCCAACTTCTTACTTATTCTCAGAACATTCAGGGAGCCATAACGTTAGTTAGCAGACTCTGTGATAGGTGTGGACCTTTTCCAGATCGAGGTGATAGACAGAGCAAACTTTCATCAAGCTTCATCTTATGAGTATGGCCAATAAGACAGATATACCTATATAGAGAGAAGCCATACTATTATTATACATTATTCACTGAGCAGCCAACAAAAACTCTTGTCCATCAATTGTTCACCTATGTTGTCTGTTTTGTCAAATTTCAATTTCTCACTCCTCATAGCTCTGGAATTTCGGACAATCACACATGATGTTCTCAATATTTTATTGGCGTTTGCTATGTAATCTCTTGAAGAATTAAAAATAAACTATTTCTGCCCATTAACACATTCATAACAAGTAACAATGCCCAGACCTGCTTTATATTGGCCATATCATGCTAGAAACTAATTGCATAATTTGTACATGACTTATGCATTAGCATCCTGTGACATTCATACAACACATAACACTTTTGTACCAAAGAATGAATGAACAATTACAATAGAATGATGTGTTTCATGTGGGACATTAGCTCCTCACCCAATCTTTAGCCACAGGAAGAGAGATGAAGTATTGTGTCTTTGATGTTTCAGATACAGCTGTGATCTATTGTGACACAGTTGTGTGGATAAAACTGTTCACACTGAGGAAGTGTTAGAGTCAGTGCTCTGCTGCAGAGTTACAGGTTCGGACACAAGGCTGATGCCAGACTGAGAATGGTTCTGCTTTTTCAAATCACATCCACGTATACTGCAATGGGAGTATATGAACAGGATTCAAGGATACAATGGAAGTGCAATTCTTTCCATTTATACAGCCAGTACAAATGGAGACTTGAGAATATTGATTAGAATTGCAAAAAAGCTCTATAACCATTGTTGTCAATTACCATTGCAATTTCAATCTGAATTTTGTTGATGGCACAGAGTCATGATAATTTTTCGTTGTTGTTGTTTTTCAAATATGGCTGCATACTTTTCCTCTCATGAAATAATGTGCAGTTTTGTGTTGTACTGGATGTGAAGCAATGCCTGCTCATTTTCTCAATATCACGTTTATCAGTTGTTCACTACATAGTCAATACAATATTACATTTTCCTCCTTTTGCTTTAATTTGTTTTTAGAGCACCAAGTACACCTGTTTTGTAATCCTTTTAAAAAATATCAATAAGCTCTTATATTGTAAATAGATTGGAAACAGTTAAAATGTATTTAAGAATCAATGTATATCATGTACATATAATAAAAATATGAATCCTTTAAATGTTACAGTGAAATTATCCAGGTGAGAAGAGTAAAAGGATGAGATAGGATGAGCACAGTGGGATAGATTCAAAATAATGTAGTTCAAATGGTAAATGCATTGTGTATAGGCAAGGGGAATTGCTTAGATAGCTTTGACTGAAATTACAAACTGGATGCATTTGAGGATATTTCATATAAGAAAGGCAAGCACATTAATTTCCAAAATAGTTTGTGTAAATGGTGTGTAAATGGTGTCAAGAATTATATCCCTCTAAATATTGTTTGTGTGAATACTGTTCACTGATTTGTTTTGTGTATTTACAATGATGAATGAATAAAAGAATGTATTTTGTATCATTGGTTACATAGGACTTATTATTGCTTGTTGCATTGCTTAGAGTAGACTTCAGATGGCCATTGCTGGAATAGGAAAGGAAGGAAAGCCACGGTAGGACGTTAATTAATGTTAATATCATGCTGTAGATGATATACAGTTGCACTGATGCTGAAAACAGTTAGGCTTGTAATAGGCATATACAGTATTGCATGTTTAAAAAGCATCAGTTGCTACACCTGCTTCTTTGCATAACAGTGAAGGACACAGTAGAGTCTCAATAATGCAACCTAACTGTATTCGAGTGGGTGACTGTGCTTCATAGTCAGCATAGTGCTAATGAATTCTGCATCAGACTAATACAAACATTTTATTTTTTATTAAAACCATATCCATAATCCATTATAAGGAGAGTGGATTGCATTGTTTATGCACGATGAACCTTGCCACCAAATATGAATATTACTTCCACAGTGAAAGTAATGTACTATTATAAATGGGCTCTAAAAAAGTGAAAATGTTTGTGCTATTATGAACTCCCATCTCAGTTGACCATTTAATCAAAATTGAAAGCACCATCATTTGTAATGTCTTATGAGGACTGATACAATAAATCATGAAATAGTTTATGCGTCCCGAAAGCCATTATGACTGCATGAGTTTTAAAACGTTTTTTTTTTCACATACAAATCCATTGTAAGTCTTCATAAATAGCATTATAATGCATTGCGTTCTATTGAAAGTGTTACCCCAAAATGCCTTTATATACTCCTCTTACAGTAAACATGTCCAGGATACTTTTGGGTAGGTAGAGGCAAATTCGATTTTTAGTACAGCTTGTGAGTAAAATATGATTAATTTGAGATTTTCTATTGAAATCTTTCAACAGGATTATTGTTCTCACCACTTCAGAGAATGTGGCAACAACAGACATATCCCTTTTTGCTGTGGAACGCACTTTTAAAGACCGCTTTGTAAACAAAGCCCTCCATTTTTAGAACAATATTCTACAACTTTACTGCGTCCTGTTTTGACTGTTGCCAAGAAAGTGACATATTTTTTCCATCAGCTCTAACAGGAGACATGCAATTTGCAAGAACATCAAATGCAGTGTCATTGTGGGACTGCTATTGTTCTATTCAATAGGCTTCATTATGTTCAAAATAAGTTTTATTTATTGGTCAGGGGAACTTGTACTGTGACGTTCTCAACCAAGCCTTTCATACCCAGATCTGCACCCCTGCCACTAATAACAACATAAATGAGTTCAAAAGCTGATGAATACATTGAATTAGATGAATTTGTATTCACAAATGTGTCATGCAGCTATTATGAGGCTACTGTTCAGGTGTTATAAATGTTTTATGAACCCGAAGAATTATTGTAGGCCTAACAAACACTATATAGTATAATATATATAATATAACTTTTTTTTCTTTTCAATTTGATGTTTCATTTACAAGCATTGCACAGTAAATCTCTCTAATGTCAGTATGCATTTATGTTACAATGTATTCAGCATGCCAAGATAAGCTCAATTCATTACAAATTCTGATACAATGTTACAATCTCAATTTATGATGTTTTGCAAGAGTTGTGTAGTAACATAGCTGCTGGATTTTATTTTTTTTGTCTCTCTGCAAGTCCTATATTTGGGTAAAGGAAATTATATATGTATATAAATATGTATTCGGTTTTTCCTTCAGTCATTAACATATTTTACAGTCTATATGGAAAATTCTGAGTGACCTTTTATGTGAATGTGTTCACCAGATGTTTGATATTTCTCTTTCAGAAATGTGTGAAACGTTTATATTGCTGAATAAACACCCATATACTAATATCTTCTTCTTATCTTCAATCATATTAATAATAACAACTTGAAATTGTTACAGCGATCAAAGTATTTGAAAGGTATTAAGCACTATTTTCAAATATTTGCACGTAGTTTTAGTGGATATTGTATTTCCTCTTCAATTCAAGGTGCTGAGAGACACAATAAATCATTTTGTCACATTCCTTGACAGTAAAACGCAAAACCCTGCAATAATTATTCAGCACCAAACTCTTACTCTACAGTTTACAAGGTTGTGTTTTCTATCCAGCAAGTGTCCAGGCAATTTTCACACATATGCTTTTGATTGAAAATAATGACTCTACCTTACCTATGTTTGGATAAGGTTTCTGTTCACTGAAATATTGGCTGCCTTTGAGTGGTTATCTCCACCGACACTGGAAAGGGTAGAGCGATGGCGACTGGAGACTTCGGGTCTCCATGGAAAGAACAGTTAGATACCGAAAAGCACTTTCCTTGAGCTGCAGGCCACCCACACACACACTGCAGTTTCCACCAGAAACCTGCTAATGAGAGAGTGACTGTCGCTGGCTCCACACTTTCCAAAATGTGTCAGTAGAAAATACTAATGAAGCAGTTCGCACAGACAGGTTGACGGCCCAGTAAGATGCCAGCTAAACAAATATCCTTAATGATTCAATGGAAGGCTTTAATTTTGTGCCCATGTTGGCACCATGTCGACGGTAAATGTGACTGGGGTTGTTAAAGGCTCAGTATCATTTGCTTTTACATCTACCGTGGCAGAATAGGAAAGTCTTCTCAAGCAAGCAGGCCGCTCGACTCGACGCTTCATCGTGTGGTCTTCTACGTCTGTGTGGTCATCACATGATGATGATGTTGATGTTAATGATGATGATGATGATGATGGTGATGATACACAGTAGCAAAAAGATGGCTTGTATTTGTCTCACGCTTGAAAACCCTGTATCTCCAAACTGTCAGCTTTTCAGGAACTAAGAAAAACAGCCTTAAAGTTTCTACATTGGGTTTTGAAAAGGTTTCATTAGCATCAAGGGTCATACAATTCCCTCAACTCTTAGAGGAGCATGTGATCCTTCGATTGACACCATGATCAACAAAAATTGGAGTTACGAGGTTTTCACTTGACAGCAGCGTTATAGGTCCTGATTTAGAGAGAAAATAAAAATCCATTCTAATCCCGAGCAAAGCTGAAAGGATAGAAAGTCCTGAGGAAACATTCTTACATGAAGAAAGTTTGACATAAATTGTTAATTAGACTGTCTCCACCACAGAGGATTACCACTCAAATCACCTTTGAAGAAATTCACATTGTCTTACCTCAGACAAAGACATGTCAGTGACTGTCTCGTCTTGCCGATTTGCAGACCGTAGTCAAACCGTGTTAGCTGAAACCACAGGGAATATGTTTTTGGATACTTGCACACACCTCAACCTCCTCTCACAGTGCCTGTCAAGTCGGTCATTCCCAAACGGTTTCAGCCTGGGACCCAAATCTGAGGAATTTAGTTTCGCCCTGGGATCCATTATAAGGAAATCACAGCAGTACTCTTGTTCTGTAGGCGCTGGTGGAAGACATATGACAGAAGACATAAAAGTGAAAGCTCCTCATTTAAAATTCTTCATAGGTTCAAGTATTACAGTTCACAAGTGAAAGAGTATGTCCAATATAATACACACATGGTGGGAAGTGTTCCATATTTGGCGCATGTTAAAGAGGTTATGCATGGTTTAATTGCTTCTCTTTTTGTTTGCTGACTCAACGTCAAAACGTGCATTATTTTAATGGATCACATCTTTTGCATTTTCACCGTCAGTAGTAACAGCAGGTGTTCGATAAATGCAGTAGAGTGAGAAGTAAGATATTTGTTCTGAAATGCAGTGGAGTGAAGGTTCCCTGAGATGAAAATATTAAAATAAAAACACTTCAAAAATTGACCTGAGTACAGAACGAGTACAGTACCTACTTGCTTTCCTACTCCTGTAGGAGGGGACACAATACATTTTGTGTCCTGATCCATAGTTTAGGAAATACAAAGGCACCCAGACAGACATATTTATATTATATAAACACATAGATACAGACAAAACTGCACCAGACATTACTTTTCAGTTGCTTCCTGTTGTTTTCTTATCTTGCTTCACTACAAGTAACGCTGAATCTGTTCTTTGATTATAGTAATCATTACAATTGGCAAAGTTTGAGTTTTATCATTGTGGCTAGGTTCATGGTTAATATTTGCCATTACTTCCCTTGCTGCTCAAGCATATGGTCCAAGAAAAGAAGCCTTTTTACATCAGGTTATCCAAATAGATTAGGTCTCTCTGCCAGCTTCCAGTCCCTGGACCCCTGCCTGCTGAAACACTGCTTTTTGTCAATTCTCAGTATCTCTGCTCTGCTGTTATTAAACAGTTGCATTAGTCCATAATGGAAATACCACAATGTGTGTAATAACTGTACAATAACTCACAGAGGCACCATGCATAGCGTCACATAGGGAAATTGTGTCATATCATGACAGATTAAGTATGATCGATTATCAAAGCATGGTCCGAGTTACTTCCATCTGAGTGTACAGTATGGATGCACCACTCAGAGAGTTTATTTTTAAATTCTCCTCAGTATTCCCATTGTGAGCTTCATTACTGACTATGATCACCGGTATTTTCTGTCTGTCTACCCACGCCATCATTCAAGGTGAGCTGTTTATAGCCAATGGACCATGTACATGAAGGTTGTAGCTTCCTGGATCAATGTCATTCGATCCTCCTCGCCCATCTCACAGTGCAATGTGCACCAGCGTTTCCTCCGCCTATTCGTCACCGGCAAAAGTGGATGTTGGTGTTTGGATGCTTTGCACTGTGGGATGGTTTAAAAAAAAAAGTCATATCAAACCATTTTGCCCTTTTTTTTTGCACTCGGTCTATCGAATCACTACCCGACCAGATAATATATAACCGGCTTTACCTCATAAGACATTGTAAAAGACCAGCACTGAAGCTAAGACTTGAGCTTCTAGAGGAGCTGCACACACATTGTTCAGGCAGGGTCGAGCTCTCTCTGACGGAGGAGCAGAAAACCTCAGCAAGACATGATGAGCATCAAAGTGGTCGTTTGATTTACTAAGCCAACTGTTCAATTCATCCGAAGAATCAAACCTATCTGAGTCAGTTCAGGTTGATGAGAGATGTTATTTATCATATGAAGAAGGCTCCAGAGGTCTGCAATCACACCCTCATTGTATTTCACTGCGTCTATCTGGAAGCATGAAGCATGGCATGCACTGGCGCTTGATTACAGAGGGATGACAGCAACAGTGAAACATCCTTTCTGGAGCACAATAGGCCGCTCCCAGTTTGTTACATGGGCCCCACTTTCATCTCATAGCTTTTTTTGTCTCATCTTTAGCACAATCGTATATCATTTGATGTATGTGTTGGGCAGGGCATGTTGAGTACTGGTAAACTGTATGGTAGAGCAGAAGAAAAAGTTTCCATCATCGGCTAGTTGAGATGGAGTGAAAAAGGAAAGCTTGTTGATGTGCCAAAGCCCAAGCACTTTCTTTCTGTATCTTGCCCATATTTATTCATTTTTCAGTTTTTCTACTTGTGAAGTTTAGACCTTGTAAACTCCCACTTTTAGACAACAGGGCAGGGAAGCTGAGGATACACTGAAAACAACGCGAAACAAGCAAACAAAATCACATGGCTAACTGCCAAAGGGTTTTGCCTGTATACCTCTCTTGAAATGTTTCAGATGGAGGATTTATCTGGACATTGAGCAGTCCATCCAAATGATAGAGCCAATGACTTTATGCACAAGGTACGAATCAGACAACACATGCTCAAACTACTTTAAGCTCTCATTTCCCAAGGCCTCACATCTGCAAACCACCCTCTATAGAAAATGAAACCGCTCTAGCTACATGATCTGCAAGGTATATATATATATATCTATATCATGTAGCTAGAGCAGTTTCATTTTGTTTATCAGGGTTGGGGTCAAATCATGAATGAACTCATCAATTCCAATTCAACTGAGGAATTGGAATTGAATTGGAATTTCAGGAAGTTTAATTTAATTCAATGAAATTCTGTGAAATTCCATGTTTATTTAGTTTTGTTTTTTTACAACATATCTGAGATTACACATAGTGTTATATATGATCAATACTGAATATCATAAAATGTTAAAGGTACCTTTCAGGTGCATAACATGTAATCCTAATACATGCATTATGATTGAATGTATTTGATTTGTTGATCTGTCTTTTATTTGATTCATAATGTTTGATTTACAATGTTTAGCAAGTCAAGACAACCTCTCTTAAGTGGAATTTCATGGAATTTTATGGATTTCAGTCAATTCAATTCCAATTCCAACTCCAGGAATTGAATTGGAATTTACCATGCATTCTCAATTCAGTTCATGAATGGCCCCAACCCTGTTGTTTATCCATTCAGTGTCTAAAATACCGTATTACAGTGTACTTAAGACCAGAAAAGATAGATATCCAGCAGCACCTGTTTAAATACAGACTGTTTCTGTGTTGATATTGTCCCTCATGACAGCGTTTTCATCAGTGTAGTAATCCCTCACTTTTTCAAATTTGGAACATGTGTTTTGGCTGCCTCAAGCTTCTCCTGATGCCAGACTGCGAAGTGTTAAAATGTATGAGAACACCAGAGGGGACTAGTTGTTTGTTCATATACACATTGATTTGCTTTACAGGAAAGAACATGGGAAGTACAGCCAAATGAAAGAGTGGGTAATTATGAAAGAAAGGCCACCCTGGCAAGTGCATTATATCTGCACATTGCTATATATAAGACAACAGAAAAACATTTGTCCGTTTGGTTTGGTTTAGTTACAGCAAAGTTAACATGAGAACTAAAGCCTTTCTCAATGAGCATGAACGCATGATACCTGTTGTTAATTAGTAATCATGGTTAATTTACATGCCAAACATGTGTATGCGTGACCAATAGGGATTAATTGCCCAACACAGATTAGATCAAGTCTTCTATGAGCTAACAACCATATACCTAAAATAATTCCTAGTAACATTACAGCCAGCTTCACCATAGTTTGAGCATAAAACAATTTGAAAACCTATGAAATGCACCTTTTCTGAAAATGCTATGCACTTTTTCTGAAAAGTAAGCTTCATTGTGCCTTTAAATAAAACATCTGAAGAGAAGGAAAACAAGACTACTAGTGAATTAGGAAACCCATGGCAGTGATAAATCAGTGAAAAGCAATGGCTACAAAATATCTCAACAATGGAAAACGGTGTCAAACAATATCCTGATTTATTTGCTCTTATCAAGGAGAGAATGACATTGGACCCAAATGTCAAAAACGTGAGTATTCAACGAAGAAATGCTTCTGTAATACAAATTCTTTGGCTGACTACTGAAAAGTGTTGATAAGTGATCGTTCCAAAAAATCATCTAAAAATACACTGTGTTCCAGTTACTGTGCCGAGAATGAGCTTCATGGTGGAGATCAATACTCAATGGTCAAATGAATTCAGCTTCACATCAAATGAAAAGCTCAGTGCCTGAAGTGGATAAGGGGTCAACAAACAAGTGCTATGATTTGAGTGTAGCATGTGAATGTGTTTAGTGAGGAATGCAGGATATGCCATGTAAGATTCACAGCCCCTCTTTGATCAGTGTTCACTCTGATTTACAGGCCTGGATCGAAGATTTGTGTGTGGTTTTATTGGTGAGAGTAAATCGAGGACAGCGGACTCTCAGTTCAAAGGTTGGGTATTTTGTGAGATGGTGTGTGTGTGTGTGTGTGTGTGTGTGTGTGTGTGTGTGTGTGTGTGTGTGTGTGGTGAGAGGTTGCCTTGTATTCATGATCAGACCTCCTTAAATTACTGTTTTCTACATTTTCTTTCACTCTACCAAACTGAAGCAAACACATTATGAGGCCTTCTGCGCCGGAGTCTATATTCCCTATATTCTATATTTGGTGTGATAGACATGAAACGCATATTGATGAATTTCAGACAGTGGTGTGGGCATTTTATATTAGTCACTTATTTGCAGGGGGTGATGACAGCCTGTATTTCCTCTGACGTCTACAGTCTGTTGAGTGTGGCTGACTGCAAACAAACGCAGCCTGTGTTTATTTGGTCATGGCCCCTTAGAAGTCGAGAGAAATGACAATTGATTACGTTTCTGGGTGAGTTGCGGCCACCATTGTTTTGCTGCTCAATCAACACCACAGGGGAGTGCTTGGCTTATGTGGTTGCACCTCTGTACAGCGAACTCTCTTCAGTTCAGTCCCTCATTGCACTTTACAGGGTAATATTTCAAAACCTCTTGCCATTAGACATTGCACGAAGGTTCTTTTTATCCCCTATCGTTTCATATGCTGTAACAATACTTGTTTATACACTTGCTGGTGGACATTTAATAGACGTTACTGCCTTATTTATCAACATCCTCTGTTGTTGTTAACAGATAAGGGCTCTTGCGCTCGCCACGATCACAGCAGGAGATCCATTTGTCAAACAGGCAAACCTGAAACCGGGCGTCATTGTGCTCCTTTCAACAGCTCCAAACGGTGACACTGCCCCTCCTACTCCCAGGAGACAAGCTTTAACCCCCACCCGTCCCCATCTCACTGTCATCCTTCATCTCTAAAAGGAGGCTTTGTCGCGATGTCTCACTTTGGCAGTTTAACTTGATAGTTACCATTGAGTGCTTGTGGGTGGCAAAGGGTACAATTTCCTTTGGCTAGATAATAAACTCCAACAATTACTGGAGCCTTCCCATGGTGGATCCATAGATCCTTTCTCTGTTCCCCTGTCCTTCTATCCTTGCTCTCTCAGCTCTCTGTCCATCTATCTTTCTATTATTCAATACCTATAGCGATCCCTCATGCTTTCCCTCCCACTGCTCAGTGCTGCAGATAGTGGAATATTCCAAGCAGCACTACCAGCTATGATTTAGGTCTGAGGCTCAGCAGCAAGCAGGAGCCAAATGTCTCTGTAAGCAATCAAAACAATGAAAGAAACACATGCAGAGTCCTAGTGAAAAGTCATGCAAGCTCATTCTTGCTATTTATTTACACCGTATGCCCTGGCCTTTGCTAAATGCCTACTTCATGCTGTGTAGACCTAATTGAGCTGACTGTGGACATTACCATACTGTACAGCAGTAATGGAAGCTTCCCTAAGGCCGTTTCTGTTGCACAGATTGGACAGGGCAGACCAGAATGTTGCTGAATGTTACTGAAATTGTTTCGGAGTCGGTTCCTCCTGGAGAGTTTGTCCACAGCGGCCAAGGCAGTATTGCATTAATCAAAGTTTGCTTGATGGGTGGTTTGGATCCTAAAAGGTTCCTTTCCCCTCTTCCTGGCCGGACCCAGTTCATTAGAAAAGCACGACTTTGTGTACCGTGGAGAGATTCAAATCCACATTCCCCACTTGTGCCTGATCACGTATTACAGCTAAATGAGTGTATTTATAGAACTGAAGCCAAGCCAAGGAGCTCTTTTCTCCTTTACTTGAATGGCCACCCAGGTGTGCTCTGAATGAGCGTGTGCATTCAGTTTGTAATTATGTTAACAATGTGTGCAGCTTCACAAATCAAGCTAAGAACCTCCTTGTGAAATATCAGCAAGCTGTTGGTGTTTGTAAGAGAAGGAATTGCAGGGCATGTGAACTGCTGTGATTGGATCAAATCTGTTGGATTAAATTCACACCCAGACTCATCATGCATTCATCAAAGTAGTCAAATGTAAAGTAGTCAATATTGTCTATGTATATTCAACCACTGTAAGATGCATTTAGCAGTGTATATGAAGTGCTCAGAATAAACAAACTCTTAAGATCTGTTCATAAGTTTTTGCATAATTGGCAACGTTTTACAACGCACTAAGCAAGATAACTGAATGTAACCTAGCGCTTTGTGAACAGCCTCAATTTTCTTGGAGCTGCACCCACAGCGGCGTCAGAGAGTGCAGCAGCAGACCATATGTTTGATCCCCAGTCAAGCTATGTGTTCATGGGAAAACAGACCATGAACCTGCCACACGTTAGGTGAACGTGATGCACATCGGGGCCATTTATATCGTAGTGTTCTTTCACAAACCATATGCCTCTTCTCCCTTTTCCCTCCACCAGTGCGTACAGCAATCTTCCTGCCCCCCGCCTCCGCCCCCTACACACACACACACACACACACACACATACTTGCCCCCCTCGCTCCCCTGAGGGCGATCCTTTACCAGGCTTCCCTCACTCTCTCTGAGCAGCATGCTCAGTAGGGACCAGGGCATGAATGAACGACCTGGAAATCTCACTGTTTCAAATGACGGGCGTGCGGAAGTGGAGCTGTGAGCCTGGCCCATTATGCTTCCCACCGTTCATTCACAAAAAAAAACACACACAAAAACTCATA